>MU759497.1:0-41187 GCA_026770625.1 Nicotiana glauca | reverse complement strand
TTTACTCTTGAAATTTCCCAAGCTGTGCAAGGATTATGTGTGTTGTGATTGTCTCGAATCATGTGAATCTCTCTTTGGTAAATGGGAGTTTTATAAAGACTCAGGTGGTAAGTAAACAACTAATGGTAGTATACATTGATAATGGTTTATTTATATGCATGTAGTATGTTGAAGCGATTAAATTATGTGGGACTCATTGAAGTGACTAGTTTATGTGCAAAATGTAGCAAGTGATAGAATATGTGCAATTGTTGAGGTAATGAATTGTGTACGAGCTGTAGAGATAGTTGTAATTGTGTAATGGTGCTTGGGAATATATTTCGGGGGCTCTCTGACAGGTGGATATGTCCATATTACAAAGGAAACTCTGGCAAATTTTTTTTAGAATGTTGGAGTTAATTAAAATTTTGAGAGTCTTCATATCATATCCTTCAAAAAAAAAACAACTGATTTTCAAAATCGTCATTCGAGGATGAATGATATTAAGTGGGGGAGAATGTAAGGCCCCGTAAATAATTTTTGGTCTCAAAACTTTGTAACGCGTGGTGTCGACTCCGAATATATGTTAGGAATGTGTGCCACGGTTCGGACCCTTGGTAGTGATCTAAGCTTTAAAAAATCAAAAGAATCAATTTTCCAGAAAATTTCCATTTTTGTGGTCCAGAATACGGTAGCATATCAGCTATGCGGACCGCAATTCTGCCACAGAGTGAAGCAGAAGAATTGTAAAAATTGAAGTTGAAAATGCGATCCATTATGCGATCGCATAATCAGTATACGGATTGCATAATCGTCGCATAAATTCCTCAAGGATTTGTGGAGGTCAATTCTGCGGTGCAAAATGCGACCGCAAAACAGGAATGCGGACCGTATTCCTGTCGCAGACCCAAGCAGACCCTTTAGCGTTTTGGGTCACTTCTGCGGTCCAATATGCGGACCGCATTTCGATTCTGCGACCGCAAATCTTGCTCGGGCTCCAATTTTTTAAATTTTTCAACCAGACCCCCTTTCTAATAAAACACCCTAACCCCTCATTTTAACCATTTTCCTGAGCAAAAACAAGAGAGAGGGAGGAGGGGTTCTTGAGAGAAAGTTCATTTTCTTCAAAATGTGTTCCTCATATTATCTGGTCCGGGAAATTTTAAAGCAAGTGTCTTCATCTCCATTTCTACAGGTAGAATCCCTACCCCATTTTCATTGACTTTCAGATTTATTGAGAAGGGGAAAGTCTCATGCATTAGTTCTTGATAATAGGGGTTGAAACACTCATGCATGTTTATTAATACCTAAAATCTAGTAAGAGTAGTTGGGAAGGAGTAAAGAATTGTGTAAAGAAGGGTTGATAACCTAAATGTGTTCGGGTAGTGATTATGAACTTTGATTCTAAGTTATATGTATTAATTTGTGCACTATATTGATATGCTAGATTATTTGGTGAATTGGAAGTAGAATTTAGAAAGGAATTCGGCTCCAGGTATGTATGGCTAACCTTGACCTTGTAAAATCGCCTTGTTGGTGTTGAAATGTTTGGTATGTGACATCCACGTGGGTAAATTGTGAAATTTGTGTGATTTGCATGGTTGTGATTATGATATGTGGTATTAGATGAGAAACAAATGACGTAAGGAAATTGTAAGTGATGCAACTGGAATAATTATGATATTATCATCTATGGCTTATCGTGGTCAAGTATTGTTGTAACGTGAAACACTTGTGAATTGTGGAATATGACGAAAATAGTATTGATGGTTATGGAAACACTTGTAAATTATTATTGCTACTCTTTAAGAAGTGTTGTTGGGATCTTTGTGAATTGTTCATTGTTGTTTTTGTGATTGTTTGTGAATTGAAAATGTACGGTGGGATCGGGTTGCGCACCCCAACATGAAGTAATAAGGTGCAAGTTGTGGTGATAAGGGTGGCCAAAGTAATAAGGGTGGCCGAGGTAATAAGGGTGGAAAGTGATCAAAATCACTGTTGAAATGAAAATATGAGCAAAAATGCAAAATCTATTGATGTGGAAATGTGGAAGGGGAAACGGGAGAGTTTATAAAACTTGTTTGGCTTGATTGTCCTTTCTTTATGGATTTGATTGTTGTTTCTGTTACTGTTACTTACTTGTCTATGGATTGAGTTTACTTGGCGCAAAGTTTGTTCATACATACGAGTACAATTCAAGTGTACTGACGTCCCTTTTGCCGGGGGTGCTACATTCTTGTTATGATTGTAGGTAGATCTGCAGCAGGTACTCCAGCCCACCGACCATAGCTCCCTCTTCGTCTTCCGTCAGTTGTTTTGGTGAGCCCCATTCCTCTCGGGGAACTACGTGGCTTAGGCCGCTTGTTTCTATAGTTTTATTTTGCTATTGTGTAAGGTAAAGCCGGAGCCTTGTTACCGGCAAATACTGTATTATCATGTTGTACTTTTAGAGGCACCGTAGACAGTGGATGTGGGTTAGAAGCTTATGTATATCCAGATTTCATTTGTTGGGCAATGAATTGGTAAGTTCACTAACTATTATGTATGTATGTTTTGAAAAAGGTGTTCTAAATTAATTATATGGCTAGTTCTTGGAATATTAAACAAGGAAAACAAGGGGTAGCTCGTGGGATTGGAAAGGCAGTCAGGTCCATTTGACTGGGGCTACCCGGTCAGGTGCTAGTCATGTCCATCAAGTTTGGGGCGTGACAAACTTGGCATCAGAGCCTCAGGTTTTAAAGTGTCCTAGGATGTCTCGGAGCCGTGTCTAGTAGAGCCCTTCTTATCGGTGTGTTGTTGATCACATCTATAAGTAGGGGGCTGCATGGACATTTAGGAATTTACCCACTTCTTTGTTATTTTATATCGTGCGGTGAAGTGAAAAGTGGAAGTATTTATGTCTAACTCATGCCTTGTTCCGAAATTTTCAGAAATGGCACCTAAGAAAAAAGCTAGACTCGGCCTTGGGGCCGACGCCACCCTAAGTGTGGCTGTGAATCATGTACATGATGCCGTGGGTGAGAGTGACTTACCGGCCTTGAATCTGCCCGGCCCATCTATTCCAGACCCAAGCATTCCTGTTCCAGCTGCGGCAGAGGGTGCCACCATCCCTCCTACCGATATTCCTGATTCTAATACTGTTCCAGCTTTCAGTCCCGGGGTTTCTGGTGGGGACCTTAGAGGATCCATCCGTATGTTGACCCAGTTAGTGGCCGCCCAGGCCCAGAGATCTTAGGATGCCCCTTCGTCCTCCAGCGGACAGAGAGATTCCGCCAGCTCCAGAGTCCACCAGTTTCTGCGATTGGCTCCTCCAGAATTCTCAGGCACAGACCCAGAGGCCGATCGCAGGATTTCCTTGATGAGATGTATAAGACCCTTCGAGTGATGAAGTCTACAGAGATAGAGGGGGTTGAGTTGGCTTCATACAGGTTGAGGGGAGCAGCGCGTTCGTGGTTTGAGATGTGGGAGGATTCCCGTGAGGAGGGAAGACCTCCGGCTAGATAGGATGAGTTTGTAGATGCCTTTATGGAACATTTCTCACCTACCGAGACAATCAGAACCCGTGCCACTGAATTTGAGGTCCTCAAATAGGGCAGTATGAGTGTTTGGGAGTACCTCATGGAGTTTGTGAGATTGTCCAAGTATGCACCTCAGTTAGTGTCGACCATGGATGCTCGAGTTCGGCGATTTGTCCAGGGCCTTAGTCCTTTGGTGGTGAATGAGGCTGCTACAGCGGCCTTGCACTTAGATATGAATTATGGGAAGATTGTAGGATTCACTTAGGCCACAGAGGCTAGGAAGTTGAAGATTCGGGCAGAAATGGAGAGTAGCAGCAGGGCCCGGTCAATGGGTCACTCAGGGAGACCATTTCCGGGGAGAGGGTCATCAGGGCCATCCCAGTCATATGCTCAGTCCTCAACGAGTGCACCACCATATGTGCACAGTTATTAGCAGAGCAGTCACTCGAGACCAGGTTCAGAGAGTAGGAGGTCTCGCCAGTCCGGTCGTTCAGGGGTGAGGTCTCAGCAGCAAGTGTGGGAGATTTCATACAGAGACTTGCTATTTGGATATCCTGGTATGTTATAGGTGCGGGGTGAGATGTCACATCTAGCGGGACTACCGTGCACCCAGTCAGGGTATGGGTTGGGTATCTGCCCAGTTATCCGGTTCTTCAGTGGCTACATCATCAGTGCGTCCTCTAGCTCCTGCAGGGCGTAGTGCAGTCAGGGGTGGAGCTCACGGTAGGGGTGGACCTAGCCGGTTCTATGCTTTGAGTGGTCGCCAGAGTGCTGAGTCTTTTCCAGATGTTGTTACAGGTATCTTGTCTGTTTTGGCCATTGATTGTTATGCTCTTGTTGACCCGGAGTCCTCTTTCTCTTATGTCACCCCATTCAATGCTTCAAGTTTTGGGACAAACCCGAACAACTTCATGAGCCGTTCTCTGTATTGACTCTAGTTGGTGATACCATTTCAGCCTCGCGAGTTTATAGGAATTGTGTTGTCATGGTGTATGGTCGTGTTACCACGGCCGATCTTATTGAGCTTGGAATGGTAGATTTTGATGTAATCATGGGGATGGACTGGCTTTATTCGTGCTTTGCCAAACTTGACTTCCGAACGAGAGTCATGATACTCGAGTTCCCTAGCGAGCCGGTTATTGAATGGAAAGGAAATGGTGTGGTACCAAAGGGTAGGTTTATTTCTTACCTTAGGGCTTCGAAGATGATAAAGAAGGGGTGTATCTATCATTTGGTCCGGGTGGCGGACACCACCTCAGAAGTGTCTGTCCCCGAGTCTGTGCCGGTTGTGAATGAGTTTCTTGAAGTGTTTCCGGATGATCTTCCAGGGATTCCGCCAGATAGGGAGATTGATTTCGGGATTGATGTATTTCAAGACACTCAGCCAATATCTATTCCACCATATAGAATGGGACCAGCTGAGTTAAGGGAGTTAAAGGAGCAGATGAAGGATTTATTAGAGAAGGGGTTCATACGACCGTGTGTGTCGTTGTGGGGTGCTTCGGTTCTTTTTGTCAGAAAGAAGGATGGGTCGCTTCGGATGTGCATTGATTATCGGCAGCTCAACAAAGTCACCATCAAGAATAAATATCCTTTGCCTCGGATAGATGATTTGTTTGATCAATTGCAAGGTGCAAAATTCTTCTCCAAAATTGATCTGCAGTCCGGGTATCACCAATTGAAGATCAGAGAGCAGGATATTCCTAAGACCGCCTTCAGAACTCGCTATAGTCACTTCGAGTTCTTGGTCATTTCTTTTGGGCTAACCAACGCCCCGGCAGCTTTCATGGACCTTATGAATCGGGTTTGCAAGACATTTCTAGACTCCTTTGTGATTATTTTCATTGACGACATCCTCGTTTATTCGCGAAGCAGGGAGGATGATGCCATTCACCTCAGTGCAGTAATGCAGACTCTTCGTCAGCACCAAATGTATGCTAAATTTTCGAAATGTGAGTTTTGGTTGAAGTCTGTTACCTTTTTGGGTCATGTTGTTTCCAGTGAAGGGATTCAGGTAGAACCCCAGAAGATTGCAGCAGTGAAGGATTGGCCTAGACCCACGATCCCGGCGGAGGTTCGTAGCTTCTTGGGTTTAGCTGGGTACTATCGGAGGTTTGTGGAGGGATTCTCTACCCTCACCTCCCCATTAACTAAATTGAAGCAGAAAGCAGCTAAGTTCGAATGGTCCGACGCTTGTGAGAAAAGTTTTCAGGAACTGAAGTCAAGGTTGACCTCGGCGCCAATATTGGCTTTGCCAGAAGGCACGGAAGGATTTGTGGTTTATTGTGATGCCTACAGGGTTGGTTTGGGGTGTGTGTTGATGCAACATGGGAAGGTTATAGCGTATGCTTCGAGGCAACTCAAGAATCACGAGAAGAATTATCCGACGCATGATTTGGATCTTGCGGCAGTTGTGTTTGCTTTGAAAATATGGCGGAATTATCTTTATGGGGTCCATGTGGATGTGTTCTCAGACCACAAGAATCTCCAGTATTTGTTCAAGCAGAAGGAACTAAATTTAAGGCAGCGACGGTGGTTAGAACTGCTCAAGGATTATGATATGAAGATTTTGTACCATCCAGGAAAGGCAAACGTGGTGGCCAACGCTCTCAGTCGGAAATCCATGGGTAGTTTGACTCACTTGGGAGTGGATCGGAGGTCCTTGGCTAGGGAGGTTTACCAATTGGCCAGTCTAGGGGTTCGCATTTCGGCGTCTGACGAGGGAAATGTTATGGTACATAACGGAGCGGAATCGTCTCTCGTAGCGGAAGTCAAGGAAAAGCAGTTTATGGATCCAGCATTGGCTCGGATGAAGGAAACAATTTTGAATAACAAGACTTCGGCATTTTCACTCGGCGGCGAGGATGGTGTATTGCAGTGTCAAGGTAGGCTATGTGTCCCGGATGTGGATAAGCTTCGGGAGAGGGTGATGGCGGAGGCTCATAATTCTATCATGGTCTCAAGGAGATTTATTGGTGGAACGGTATGAAAAGGGGTGTGGCATACTTTGTATCTAGATGTCCAAATTATCAGCAAGTGAAGGCTGAGCATCAGCGGCCTGGTGGGTTAACTCAACTTATGGAAATACCAATGTGGAAATGGGAAATGATCAACATGGATTTCGTGGTAGGGTTACCTCGCACTCAGCGCAAGTTCGACTAAATTTGGGTAATAGTGGATCGACTCACCAAATCAGCTCACTTCTTACCAGTCAAGTCTACCGATACTGCAGAAAAATGTGCTAAGTTGTATATAAAGGAGATAGTAAGGCTTCATGGCACTCCACTTTCTTTTATCTCGGATTGAGGGGCCCAGTTCACAGCTAATTTTTGGAAGAAATTTCAGCAAGGTTTGGGTACTCAGGTGAATCTCAGCATAACTTTCCATCTGTAGACCGACGGTCAGGCCGAGCGGACTATTCAGACGCTTGAAGATATGTCGCGGGCTTGTGTCTTGGATTTCAAAGGTAGTTGGGATGACCACTTACCACTTATAGAATTTTCTTACAATAACAGCTTTCATGCTAGCACTCAGATGGCCCCATTTGAGGCATTGTACGGAAGAAGGTGTAGGTCTCTGATTGGGTGGTTTGAAGTGGGTAAAGCAGAATTGCTAGGGCCAAATCTTGTGTACCAGGATATAGAGAAAGTTAAAGTCATTCAAGAAAGGATTAAAACATCTCAGAGTCGCAAGAAATCCTATGCGGACGTTCACCGAAGAGATTTGGAATTTCAAGTTGATTATTGGGAGTTCTTGAGGGTATCTCCTATGAAGGGAGTCCTGCGATTCGGGAATAAAGGGAAGTTGAGACTTAGGTATGTCGGACCGTATCGGATCGCTCAATGGGTAGGGCAGGTGGCTTATAGGCTGGAATTGGCTCCTGAAATGTCATTGGTACACCCGGTGTTCCATGTGTCCATATTGAAGAAAGTGGTTGGAGATCTATCCACCATCGTGCCAGTCGAGACTATCGAGGTTAATGAAGACTTGTCGTATGAAGAAGTTCCAGTTGCCATTCTTGATAGGCAAGTCCGTAAGTTGAGAAATAAGGAAGTTGCCTCTGTTAAAGTGTTATGGCGAAGTCAACAAGTTAAGGAAGCCACGTGGGAAGCAGAAAAAGAAATGAAGGAAAAATACCCCCATCTGTTTGAGCAAATCTAGTAGAAATCGTGCAAAATCTTATCTCTAAAACAAAACTAATGATGTGTTCAAATTGGTTCTTTCCTAAATGTATTACTCTTGAAATTCCCCAAGCTGTGCAAGGATTATGTGTGTTGTGATTGTCTCGAATCATGTGAATCTCTCTTTGGTAAATGGGAGTTTTATAAAGACTCGGGTGGTAAGTAAACAACTAATGGTAATATAGATTGATAATGGTTTATTTATATGCATGTAGTATGTTGAAGCGATTAAATTATGTGGGACTCATTGAAGTGACTAGTTTATATGCAAAATGTAGCAAGTGATACAATATGTGCAATTGTTGAGGTAATGAATTGTGTACGAGCTGTAGAGATAGTTGTAATTGTGTAAGGGTGCTTGGGAATATGTTTCGGGGGCTCTCTAACACGTGGATATGTCCATATTACAAAGGAAACTCTGGCAAAATCTTGTTAAGAATATGGGAGTTAATGAAAATTTTAAGAGTCTTCATATCATGTCTTTCAAAAAAATAAAAGCCAACTGATTTTCAAAATCCTCATTCGAGGACGAATGATTTTAAGTGGGGGAGAATGTAAGGCCCCGTAAATAATTTTTGGTCTCAAAACTTTATAACTCATGGTATCGACTTCGAATATGTGTTATAAATGTGTGCCGCGGTTCGGACCCTTGGTAGTGATCTAAGCTTTTAAAAATCAAAAGAATCAAGTTTCCAGAAAATTTCCATTTTTGCGGTCCAGAATGCGGTCGCATATCAGCTTATGCGGACCGCATTTTTGCAGCAGAGTGAAGCAGAAGAATTGTCAAAATTGAAGTTGAAAATGCGGTCCATTATGCGATCGCATAATCAATATGCGGACCGCTTAATCGTTGCATAAATTTCTCAAGGATTTGTGGAGGTCAATTCTGCGATGCAAAATGCGACCGCATAACAGGAAAGCGAACCGCATTCCTGTCGCATACCCAAGCAGACCCTTCAGAGTTTTGGGGCACTTCTACGGTCCAATATGTGGACCGCATTTTGATTCTGCGATCGCAGAATGCGACCGCAGATCTTGCTCAGGTTCCAATTTTTTAAATTTTTCAACCCAACCCCCTTTCTAATAAAACACCCTAACCCCTCATTTTAACCATTTTTCTGAGCAAAAACAAGAGAGAGGGAGGAGGGGTTCTTGAGAGAAAGTTCATTTTCTTCAAAATTTGTTCCTCAAATTATCTGTTCCCGGAAATTTTAAAGCAAGTGTCTTCATCTCCATTTCTACAGGTAAAATCCCTACCCCATTTTCATTGACTTTCAGATTTATTGAGAGGGGGAAAGTCTCATGCATTAGTTCTTGATAATAGGGGTTGAAACACTCATGCATGTTTATTAAAACCTAAAATCTAGTAAGAGTAGTTGGGAAGGAGTAAAGAATTGTGTAAAGAAGGGTTGATAACCTAAATGTATTCGGGTAGTGATTGTGAACTTTGATTCTAAGTTATGTGTATTAATTTGTGCACTATATTGATGTTCTACATTATTTGGTGAATTGGAAGTAGAATTTAGAAAGGAATTCGGCTCCAGGTATGTATGGCTAACCTTGACCTTGCAAAATCGCCTTGTTGGTGTTCAAATGTTTGGTATGTGACATCCACATGGGTAAATTGTGAAATTCGTGTGATTTACATGGTTGTGATTATGATATGTGGTATTAGATGAGAAACAAATGACGTAAGGAAATTGTAAGTTATGCAACTGGAATAATTGTGATATTAACATCTATGGCTTATCGTGGGCAAGTATTGTTGTAACGTGAAACACTTGTGAATTGCGGAATATGATGGAAATAGTATTGAAGGTTATGGAAACACTTGTATATTATTGTTGCTACTCCTTAAGAAGTGTTGTTGTGATCTTTGTGAATTGTTCATTGTTGTTGTTGTGATTGTTTGTGAATTGAAAATGTACGGTGGGATCGGGTTGCGCACCGCAACATGAAGAAATAAGGTGCGGGTTGTGGTGATAAGGGTGGCCGAGGTAATAAGGGTGGCCAAGGTAATAAGGGTGGAAAGTGATCGAAATCACTGTTGAAATGAAAATATGAGCAAAAATGCGAATTCTATTGATGTGGAAATGTGGAAGGGGAAACGAGAGAGTTTGTAAAACTTGTTTGGCTTGATTGTCGTTTCTTCATGGATTTGATTGTTGTTTCTGTTACTGTTACTTACTTGTCTATGGCTTGAGTTTACTTGGCCCAAAGTTTTTTCATACATACCAGTACAATTCAAGTGTACTGACGTCCCTTTTGCCGGGGGCGCTACATTCTTGTTATGATTGTAGGTGGATCTGCAACAGGCACTCCAGTCCACCAATCGTAGCTCCCTCTTCGTCTTCCGTCAGTTGTTTTGGTGAGCCCCATTCCTCTCGGGGCCCTACGTGGCTCAGGCTGCTTGTTTCGGTAGTTTTATTTTGCTGTTGTGTAAGGTATAGCCGGAGCCTTGTTATCGGCAAATAGTGTATTATCCTGTTGTACTTTTAGAGGCTCCGTAGATAGTGAATGTGGGTTAGAAGCTTATGTATATCCAGGTTTCATTTGTTGGGCAACGAATTGGTAATTTTACTAACTATTATGCACGTATGCTTTGAAAAAGGTGTTCTAAATTAATTATATGGCTTGTTCTTGGAATATTGAACAATGGGTAGCTCGTGGGATTGGAAAGGTAGCCAGGTCCGTTTGACTGGGGCTACCCAGTCAGGCGCCGGTCATGTCCCACGAGTTTGGGGCGTGACAAACTTGGCATCAGAGCCTTAGGTTTTAAAGTGTCCTAAGATGTCTCGGAGCCATGTCTAGTAGAGCCCTTCTTATCGGTGTGTTGTCGACCACAACTATAAGTAGGGGGCTGCATGGACATTTAGGAATTTACCCACTTCTTTGTTATTCTATATCGTGCGGTGAATTGAAAAGTGGAAGTATTTATATCTAACTCGTGCCTTGTTCCGAAATTTTCAGAAATGGCACCTAAGAAGAAAGCTAGACTCGGCTTTGGGGCCCACGCCACCCTAAGTGTGGCTGTGAATCATGTACCTGATGCCGTGGGTGAGAGTGACTCACCGGCCTTGAATCTGCCCGGCCCATCTATTCCAGACCCAAGCATTCCTTTTCCAGCTGCGGCAGAGGGTGCCACCATCCCTCTCACCGATATTCCTGATTCAAATATTGTTCCAGCTTCCAGTCCCGGGGTTTCTTGTGGGGACCTTAGAGGAGCCATCCGTATGTTGACCCAGTTAGTGGCCGCCCAGGCCCAGAGATCTCAGGATGACCCAGCATCCTCCAGCGGACAGGGAGATTCCGCCAGCTCCAGAGTCCACCAGTTTCTGCGAGCGGCCCCGCCAGAATTCTCAGGCATAGACCCAGAGACCGATCCGCAGGATTTCCTTGATGAGATGTATAAGACCCTTCGAGTGATGAAGGCTACAGATATAGAGGGGGGGTGAGTTGGCTTCATACAGGTTGAGGGGAGCAGCGCGCTCGTGGTTTGAGATGTGGGAGGATTCCCGTTAGGAGGGAAGACCTCCGGCTAGATGTGATGAGTTTGTAGATGCCTTTATGGACAACTTCTTGGCTGCCGAGACAATCGCAGCCCGTGCCACTGAATTTGAGGTCCTCAAACAGGGCAGTATGAGTGTTTGGGAGTACCATATGGAGTTTGTGAGATTTTCCAAGTATGCACCTCAGTTAGTGTCGACCATGGATGCTCGAGTTCGGCGATTTGTCCAGGGCCTTAGTCCTTTGGTGGTAAATGAGGCTACTACAGCGGCCTTGCACTCAGATATGAATTATGGGAAGATTGTTGGATTCGCTCAGGCCACAGAGGCTAGGAAGTTGAAGATTCGGGCAGAAAAGAAGAGTAGCAGTAGGGCCCGGTCAATGGGTCACTCAGGAAGACCAGCTCCGGCGAGAGGGTCATCGGGGACATCCTAGTCATATGCTCAGTCCTCAGCGAGTGCACCGCCATCTATGCACAGTTATCAGCAGAGCAGTCATTCGAGACCAGGTTCAAATAGTAGGAGGTCCCACCAGTGCCGTCGTTCAGGGGTGAGGTCTCAACAGCAGGGGGAACTACATGCCCAAAGTGTGGGAGATTTCATACAGAGACTTGCTATTTGGATATCCCGATATGTTATAGGTTCGGGGTGAGAGGTCACATCCAGCGGGACTGTCGTGCGCCCAGTCAGGGTATGGGTAGGGGATCTACCCAGTCATCCTATTCTTCAGTTGCTACATCATCAGTGCGTCCTCCAGCTCCAGCAAGGCGCGGTGCAGTCAGGGGTGGAGCTCGCGGTAGGGGTGGACCTAGCCGGTTCTATGCTTGAGTGGTCGCCAGAGTGCTGAGGCTTCTCCAGATGTTGTTACAGGTATCTTGTCTATTCAGGCCATTGATTGTTATGCTCTTATTGACCCGGAGTCCTCTTTATCTTATATCACCCCATTCATTGCTTCAAGTTTTGGGACAGAACCCGAACAGGTTCATGAGCCGTTTTCTGTATTGACTCTGGTTGGTGATGCTATTTCAGCCTCACGAGTTTATAGGAATTGTGTTGTCATGGTGTGTGGTCGTGTTACCACGGCCTATCTTATTAAGCTTGGAATGGTAGATTTTGATGTAATCATGGGGATGGACTGGCTTTATTCATGCTTTGCCAAACTTGACTGCCGAACGAGAGTCATGAGACTCGAGTTCCCTAGCGAGCCGGTTATTGAATGGAAAGGAAATGGTGTGGTGCCAAAGGGTAGGTTTATTTCTTACCTTAAGGCTTCGAAGATGATAAAGAAGGGGTGTATATATCATTTGGTCCGGGTGGCGGACACCACCTCAGAAGTGTCTGTCCCGGAGTCCGTGCTAGTTGTGAATGAGTTTCTTGAATTGTCTCCGGATTAGCTTCTAGGGATTCCGCCATATAGGGAGATTGATTTCGGGATTGATGTATTTCCAGACACTCAGCCAATATCTATTCCACCATACAGAATGGTGCCAGCAGAGTGCCTTCGCTATTAAAGTGGGACTCAGGCTAAGTGCCTTCGCTATTAAAGTGTGACAAATTTCGACCTCGCACGAACTGGGACTCAAGCTAAGCGCCTTCGCTATCAAAGTCTGAAAAAGTTCGATCTCGCTCGAACTGGGACTCAGGCTAAGCGCCTTCGGCATCAAAGTCTGACAAAGTTCGACCTCGCTCGAAGTGGGACTAAGGCTAAGCGCATCCGCGATTAAAGTTCGGCAAAGTTTGACCTTTCTCGAACTGGGACTTAGGCTAAGCGCCTTCGCCATCAAAGTTCGATAAAGTTTGACCTCACTCGAACTAGGACTCAGGCTAAGTGCCTTTTCCATCAAAGTCTAACAAAGTTCGACCTCGCTCAACTGGGACTCAGGCTAAGCGCCTTTGCCATCAGTGTCTAAAAAAGTTAGACCTCGCTCCAACTGGGACTCAGGCTAAGTGCCTTCACCATCAAAGTTTGATAAGTTCGACCTTGCTCGAACTGGGACTCAGGCAAAGCGCCTTCCTCATCAAAGTTCGACAAAGTTCGACCTCGCTCGAACTGGGACTCAGGCTAAGCGCCTTCACCATCAAATTCTGACAAAGTTTGATCTCGTTCAAACTGGGACTCAGGCTAAGTGCCTTTGCCATCAAAGTTTGATAAGTTCCATCTCACTCGAACTAGGACTAAGCCTAAGCACCTTCGCCATCAAAATTTGACCTCGCTCGAACTGGGACTCAGGCTAAGTGCCTTCGCCATCAAAGTTTGACAAGTTTGACCTCGTTCAAACTGATTTTAAGGCTAAGTGCCTTCGCCATCAAAGTTTGATAAGTTCGACCTCGCTCGAACTGGGACTAAGGCTAAGTGCCTTCGCTATCAAAGTTTGATAAGTTTGACCTCGCTTGAACTAGGACTAATGATAAAAGCCTTCACCATCAAAGTTTGATAAGTTCGACCTCGCTCGAATAGGGACTCAAGCTAAGTGCCTTCGCCATCAGTGTTTGACAAGTTCGACCTCATTCGAATAGAGTTTAACGCTAAGTGCCTTCGTTATCAAAGTTTGATAAGTTTGACCTCGCTCGAACTGGGACTAAGGCTAATCGCCTTCGTCATCAAAGTTTAATAAGTTCGACCTCGCTCGAACGGCGACTAAGTCTATGTGCCTTCGAAATCAAAGTTCGACAAAGTTCGACTTCGCTCGAACAGAGATTCAGGTTAAGTGCCTTCGCCATCAAAGTCTGACAAAGTTCGACCTCGCTCGAACTGGGACTCAGGCTTAGTGCCATTGCCATCAAATTCTAACAAAGTTTGACCTTGCTCGAACTGGGACTCAGGCTAAGTTTGACCTCGCTCGAACTGGGACTCAGGCTAAGTGCCTTTACTATCAAAGTTTGACAAGTTCGACCTCGTCCGAACCGATTTTAAGACTAAGTGCCTTCGCCATGTTCAATCTCGCTGGAACCGGGACTCAAGTTAAGTGCCATTTCCATTAAATATTTATAGGTTCAACCTCGCTCGAATTCAGATGCACTATTATTTCGATAACTACAAAAAATGCCCTTCAGGCTAAGGCCTTTGCCGTCAAAGATCAATAGGTTCGACCTTGCTTGAACTCAAATGAGTTGTTATTTTGATAAGAACGAAATAACACCCTTAAGGCTATGGCCTTCGCCATCAAAGATCGATAGGTTCAACGTCGCTTGAACTCGGACGAGCTGTTATTTCGATGAGAATGAAATAACACCCTTGAGGCTAAGGCCTCCGCCACCAATGATCAATAGGTTCAACTTCGCTCGAACTTGGACGGGCTATTATCTCGATAAGTACAAAATAACACCCTTAAGGCTAAGGCCTTCCCCATCAAGGATCGACAGGTTCAACCTCGCTCGAACTTGAATGAGCTATCTTTTCGTTAATTTTGTATTGGAATGCACAATACCAGAAGCCTTCGTCATAAAAGAACCGGGACTCGTTGACGAGCTCCCACCTCGCGGCAAGATCATAAATCAACAGAGAAAACTGAAACGCAAGGTGAGTAGCGAAAATGAGTTATTTATTCATGAAGTGCAAAATGCGGACTATTGCTGCTTATATCTGGTTCAAGCCAGTCAACTAAGAAAAAAAAGAAAAAGAAAGCAACAATAAGAAACAAACAAACACCAACCGACGTACGAAGTAAAAAGAAAAAATAAAGCACAATTTTTTCCTCACTCGGCGCCAACACCACCGTTGCCATCATCGTATCCGTAAGGTCCATCATTATCACCACTGGAACCCCCATGAGCTTTGGGTGTCGCAACATCATACCCACAATTGGCACGAGCCTCACGAGCTTTCTGGTGTGCTTCCTCGAAAGCCGCCTCAATCACGGTGCCCGCTTCCCACAAGTTCTTGAAAATGTCACACTGAGCTTCGGCATAGACCCAGAGTTCATGAGTCTAGTGGGGAACAACAGCATGGTACGGTCTAGCCTGGGCCCTCAGCCGCTAATTTTCCTCCTTTAAGGCCGTAACTCGATCCGACAAAGCTAAAGCCTCCTGATCAATCATGTTAATCCGCTCCTCGAGCCTCACCTCCCTAAGGGCCGCAGTAGCCCTCTCCGACTCTCACTCGAACTCGTTCACATGAACGGCCTTCTCTAAGGCCGCTGCTCTCACAAAAGCATCTGACGTTACCCTCTCCACACGCTTTAAAGTTGCAACCTGGCTCTCTAGTGCAGTCAACTTCCCTCTCCGCAACTCTGGCCCGACTCTTCTCCATTTCTAACTGCATTTCCCTTAACTTTCCCTATAGGTGCTCGCATCCGCAGCGACCCCTTTTCCCACTTCGAGCTCTTCGTCCTTGAGGCGGATTTGTTGTTCAAGCTCCCTCTTGCTGCTGAGCGCCTGCATTAGCTCAGGGTCCCTCTTCTCTAACTCCTTGCCCAAAGCTCGATTGCGGGGATTAGTCCCTAACCGTTCGTGAACCTCACAGCATCTGTTGCGACAGCGATGATATTTTTCCAGCATCTGTAAAAAGATCCTCGACCGAACATTAGCCCTGCGGATGCTCTCCACCTCTAACAAGTACGTCTGCAAAACAAGAAATTAGTTAAACTAATGCTCATTCTGATACAAAAGAGAAGCAAATTGAGGTCAGATATAACGTACCCGTAAGCCCATCACAACCACTTTATCCATCACTTCGGCATCCGAAACATTCCGCAGGGACTCGTTCTCAGCTTCCGAACACAGCAAGCTGAATTGTGGTACCAAGTTACCTCCTTGCACCAACAGGTCGGAGGAGGTCTAGACGAGACAGGCTGACCCCTTCGCATGAACCACCGAGCTAGTAATGTCCTCCTCGAATATCCGAACATCATCAGGGTCCAAGTTAGACTCGGACTCGTATCTAGCGACTACTACACTCTTTCCCCTCTCCACCGCTGATGGTGTGGCTTGACCTACCGAGGACGAGGAAGGCGTACTAGCGGTCACGACGGCAGCACCAAGGGTTCAATTCTCTGCTACGGCAAGATGTCCTGCGTCATTAACAATGGCAACTCCTGACTAGATCACTGCAACAGTGGAATTTTCCTGGCTCTAACTGGTAGAACCAACTCCGACCACTCGCTCCACCTCGGCAGTAGACGCCGCAACAACACCTTCCTCTGGGTCTACTGGGGGAGAATCCAAGTTGATCACTATTGAAGGAGCTACCTCGAACCCCACCCTCCATCTTTTCAATGATCATTCTTTCTCCCTGGTAGATGGTGAGTCATTCTGAGGGCGGACGATACCAGATGGGACCTCGTCCTGAGATATAGCCTGGGTCAAAGTGGCTAAGGCCGTAGATTCTACCGATGATGCCCTCGACGAAGGGCGAGCCACATGTATTGCACTGAGATGAGCGGATGCAATCGGCCGACGAAAAGCTAACTAAGGGGCCCGGACTCTACGAACCCTCCCTGACAACGACAAACGATGTTCAAGAGGTAAGGCCAAAACAAAAGAAAAGCGATTGAAAATAAGGGCGTTATCCCACCTGTCAGTGGCCTTCACCCAAATATTTAATGAAAGGTTGACCACGTGTGATCCCCAGCCGAATAGGGAAGGATGGCCTCGACCAACTCTCGAATCCCCTCTAAAGGTGGCAGGGGTAGCTTTTTGGCTGCAAAGTGAAGTAGATCAATATTTACAACATAAGATATAAAGCGAACCAGGACAAAGTGGGTGCTCTACTAATCAAGGACGAAGACTTACGGGCAAAATTTCACACTTCTGGAAATCCAGTTGGGTCCGCCACGAGGTGTTCGGTCTGCACATAGAAAAAGTTATCAAAAAAGCAATGATTGGTCATGTCGTCTATCTTGACCACCAGACCTTTTTACCCTCAGGTACGTGCATGGATCATAGTGTCGCGAATCTTCTGTAGAGCGAATGCCGCGAATCTTCTGAGGAGCGAACAAGCTGGGCACGTGTCTTAGAGTGACCTCATGACTGGCCAGCTCCGCATACTTGATAAACATGAGGAACAACTTGTAAATGTAAGGAGAGAGTTGGGCAAGACGCACCTCATAATAGCAGCAGAAGTCGACCATTAACATAGAAAGTGGGAGCGTGTATCCCACGAGGAACGGGTAAGCATATAACATGCAGAACCCGGGACAGTCAATTTGGACCATGTCGTCTCTCTATGCCGGTACCATCTCGACATAATTGGGAATACCCCATCGTTCCCTTAAATCTTCTATCCCGATCTCCCCTATGAGGGGAGGAATATCTACCTACTCCTCACCGCCATCGGTACTGAAATCTACCACTGCCCTCCACAGGTGGGATAAATTTCCTCTACTGAAGGAACATCTTCGCATTCCATCGGTTTTATGTCTCCGACTGTCGGAGCAGGGTTCTCAACTGCTGGAGGGGTAGCCGGGAGATTATCACGAGAAGAAGTTCCTGCCATCTTTAACCCACAAAAAGAGGAGGAAGGAACTTTGCGGAAGAAGTGAGAAAATTGAAGATTGCTGCGAGCAAGGGAGTAAAGAAGAACTCAAATTAACAGAAAGGGAGATATCTTGGGAATTCTCTCAAAGATGAATGATGAAATGTGAAAAACGAATGACAGATTCCTTCAATTTATAAGACACAAATTCTCCGGGGCACGAAAACCAATAGTCGCCACTAGAGCCTGACCGGGCACGAAACGATTCAGCTTCTCGGAAACGTGTGCCATTATGACTGCCTGCACAAAGTGATGTTTCATTTATCAACCGGCGCTTCAGTTTCGAAACCGTCATAACGGTACAGGAGTACTTGAAAGGCGCCCCCGGGCAATTTAGAAATTCATAACGCGACTAAGGAACAAAATATGAGCCTGACTCCCCCCCGACTACGTCGCACACATGATCCGTTCGTCGAGGTTGGTAAGACACGACCCCGACAAACAAAGGGACTAACTGTATTGGTCAAAATCTGACCATACGACCATGGCGGCAATGACCCCGTCCCAACCATTCTACAGAAGTAGCCAACAAACCTAACTTCATCTGATCGTTGCTACTTTCGATACGAGCGACGAGGTCAAGGCCTCTCCATGAGGGGGAAACACCTCCCCGACCTAACCATGATAAATCATAATAAGCATGCGAAGTTCTCGACTATAAATAGAAGGTAAAAGAGTTGAAAGGCGGCCCGAGCCTTCTTTTCCATTACTCAGAAAACCCGAAAAGGGATGGCAGAGCTCCATGAATAGAATCCTTGACCTACGGGAAATGATAGAGATTCCATTTTCGACTATCCATGAAGGGGTAAATATGATTGCAATTTCCTGAACCTCTTCAAGGGGAGGCAAGGTAAATTTCTATAATCAATAAAACTCCCTAAATATTATTTCTGTCCGATATTTCCATGTTTCGATTCTGTCCTTCGATCCAGTATTAATTATGATTAGCTATGATTTACCCCTTCATCTCCTTTGATTGATTTGCTTAAAAAGTGTTTAATAACTTTTGAGCCAAACAGAGTTGTGCATGGGTCGGGTCGGATCAGATTTAGCACATTTAAGATCGGATTCAGATTTCGGATTTCAGAATCTAAAAAATACAATCCGAATCTGACCCGAATTAATATCGGATCGGATTGGATTTTAAAGTTTGGATCGGTTCGAATTTTTGGATTTCGGATCAGATTATTATGCCTCAAAGTTGCAAATTCATATGTATATTTCTTTGTAAAAGAGGCAATACAGTAAGAAAAATTCATGTTTCTACAATTATGAGAGTACTATTGTGCCAATATAGTTAAATCCATCAATTGTTATTAGCAATAATGGTGATTCAATAAAGGTTGAAGTCTTGAAAAAAGTAAAGGCATCAAAGAGGAAAGAGGAGTTTTGGCTCACGCAAAGGATACATATTTTCGGAGAAAAACGAAGTGAAGACTTTATTTCTTTTAATTCTGCACCTAACACTAATACACATAGAAAGATTAGAGCCGTTGATTCATTCTATGTTGGGACTCATTTGGTGCATCCATTTCAAGTAGATGATGAAAGAATTCAACACTCTTCTAGATCTTTCTCTCATGTGAAGAGCACGTGACAATTTATGTACTAGAATAACAGAAATATTCCTAGTTGTTGTTAGTTATATTTAGATCAATAGGAATTAGACAAATGTATAGAATAATTCTGATTTTTTATTTGTTTGATTCTTTTCTAGCAAGCACCAATATTTGTATAAATATAGCTACACAGAGTGAATACACTCATCATAAAATTTCTCAAAACTTTCATTGTCACTTTTACATTTTCCTCTCAAGATGCTTCTCTAATTTCTTCAATTGTAAAGGTAATAACTTCAAGTAAAATATAAAAGAAGTACTAACTATCTAAAATTAAAGTTTAGTATTTATACATGTCCTAATAATTTCTGATTTCGGATCGGATTGTATTTAAATTATCCAAAATCCGAAATTTTAATAAACACAATCAGAAATCCGATCCGATCTGAAATCCGAAATCCAAAATTGAATGGATCGGTTCGGATTGCGGATATCCAATCCAAATGAACAGCCCTACTCATAAGTCTAAATTCATGAGATGTGTTTGGTATGAGAGAGATTATTTTTCGAAAAATATTTTTCATTAAATTTATTTTCTTGTGCTCTTTTGTTAAAGAACTTCCAATATTTTCCATATAATAATAATTTTTGTTTTCGACTTTAATTAATTAAAGCTCATACGAACCGTCCACTGATATATGCAAAAGTCAACACCTGTAATCTGATATTAGTCTCCATCGGTGAACTCTGGTCTAAGAATACTAAAAACAGAGGCATTAACCAAATCTATATATAGTATCATATTCAACATATAACCATCTGCATACATCTGAAGTTTACAGTGGATCTAATAGCTTTCAGATTTCAGAGCATCGACGTCTATATATGTTTTATTCATAAATTTGTCAGTGTTTGAGCAGCTTCCGAGATCAATAGCTACCCCTTCATCAGTACATAGAAATCCTGCATGTCATAAAAATAGTACGCAGTAAGTTAGATTAAGCAGATGAAACAAGCAGTCTGCACCAAATTGGGTGGAAATTTAATTAGAGAGGTAATATAAACTTACGTATTACAGTCGTAGTTTTTATCAATAGGAGGCATATTAAAAGAAATGCCACATTTCTTGGGGAGTTCAGCAACGAGAGTGGGATTGACATTTCCAGCATGAATAAATGCGGTTTTTAAGCAGTTGCAGATATCCACTCGGTCTTCTTTGGTTTTAGCAAGTTGATATATGTTATTTATGCCAGTACAGCAAGGTACTGATGGATTATCACCGCCCTTTGCACTGCGTTGAATGTACGATAGACAAGGAGCCAGCTGCGTTGTGACTGTTTGACAGGAAGGAGGAGCACCCAACGCGTCGTTTGAGAGAGTTGTAACTACAAGGGCTAAAGCAAGAAACACAAGAAACCGAGCCATATCTATTGGTGTATGGACTACTATTGAAGAAATGTAAGTTAAATTCTCTCTGAGTGTGTGTGTAGAATTATATGCAAATGGCTGGGCATATATACCTATCTTTCAGCCCCTGTATCTGTTATTACATGCGATTCTCATGAATTAGAGATTTCTCTGCAGTTTGTTGTTCAATTGGAATTTCACACGATATTTCCTCTTCCGTCTGGAGATGTGAGTTGCACGACTGAAACTCTTCTGTCAATGACAATATTCGTATCAGAGGAACAAACTAAAGCAAACCATACTGTTATATATTTGTGAACTTGGAAATTACACGCTAAGGCAGCCCGTTGGGCGCCTTAGCGTTAGAGTTTAACCAAAACTATGTTTCTTGATCAAAATCTAAGTTTAGAAGAAAACGAGTTACTGATAACCAAGTTTTACTCTACTTTTATAATAATATTTAAGGAAAATAATAAGAATGGTAAAGGAACTAATTGATGGACAAATTGTAAAATAGAGAATTGCGAGAAGACAAAAAAGTAAAGAGTATATTTCAATAGTGCTTTAGATCTGTCCCTACAAATAAAATTTTGTGCCATTATATAAGAATGTACAATAGTATCGATTTTTCTCACACAATTTGGGTTTATTATGGACATTAATGATATTTTGCCCATTATGTCGGATATCTAAAACTTACATATTTATTGCTTTAAATACCCCATAACTATTCCGATTCCCCTTCCTTATTTACTTCCGGTTCATGTACCTTTTCTTCTTTTTGTTCTTTATTCATTCTATCCTCGTCTATTCTTTGTCAACTTTTAGGCCTGGTTCTCGTTTTCGTACCGTTTGTGGGGTGTTTCTCCCCGTGTCTTCTCTTCACCATTAATTCTATCAATTGAGAATGCCACTTGTCACTATATCATTGTTCCACGTGTCATGCCATGTCAATATTCCTATATTCCACGTGTAACACCATTTCTCTGTCGCCGTTTTTCGAATACAATCATACCTCCTTCTGAACCAATGCGACACGTATCACGTCCATTTAATGATCATGTCACCTGGCTTCTACAGATTAGTTCTGTTGTTCCTTGGTGCTTTTTAGGACTTTTCTGCAGCCGTATTAGTCACAAAGTGACGGTTCTACTATGACGCTTCATAATGACCTTAATGGTCGTGTCTTCTTATAAATACTCCACTCGTTTTTTATTTCTTAAAGCCTTTCTTCTTTCATATTCACCTTCGTCTTCTTGTTTTACACTCTTCTGCATTTTTAATGTTCTTCGTTGAACAATCATGTCTTCCCCTGTTCCCCGTAAAGTTGTAATTGTTGACTAGTTTGTTTCTTCTAATGCTCCCACTAGAAGTAGAAGGGGTGGTAGGCTGCATAGTCTAGGTTCTATGTCTAAATGTGGTTCCTTTTCTCAAAGTGGTGCTATTAATCCGTTTTCCTCTACACCTAAGGCTCCTATACCCCTAGATCTTCTTTAAGAAATAGAGATTCAACTTAAACTATACGCGAACCCACAATTACAGAAATTGTTCTTCAAGAGTTTTCCTTTGTAACTGATCGTGAATCTATAAGGAGTCAAGTTTTTTCCATAGCTTACCTTGATCGTGCTGACCTGTACCTAGTTTGATTATTATTGGTCTTCTTTCTCTTGTTCGAAGAGAATGTTACTGGAAATCCAACTTCCCAATTTTAGTTCCTGGTGCCAACTAGAGAATTACTTCTTACCATGTTGGTTTCTCTTTCGTCTATACCTACCCTTTCACACTAGGGTTCAAACCCCTTATTAATCCGGTAATCCTTGAGTTTTGTCGTTATTTCAACGTATGTCTTGGCAAATTGGTCCCATAGTTTGGAGGGTTGTTGCATGCCTTCGTTATTTGGCAGAACTGGTTTTCGCGCCTTTTAGTTTTCGACACTTGCTTCACTTATACTCCCTAAGCTTTTTCGCGAAGGTGTCTTTTATCTCGTGGCTAAAAGTAAGAGAGTTTTGCTTAGCCTTGAAGATGGCCAAGATCGTGACAGGTATTCTCGGTTTGTTGCTGCTCCCACTAGTGGGTTAGTGGGCGAAGAAACATGCCTTTCCTAGAGAAATGGTAATTTTGCACGTAAAGTTTTCTTTTTTATTTTCGTAATGTCTCAAAAGACTTTATTATAACAAAATACCCAACCTTTCAACATCCATATAAGGTTTTGATGAAATTCTCAACTTCCGTGCTTGGGCAGAAAAGATGTTGACTGCTGCGCCTATGGAGGTCTTGGAAATACCTTTTTCAAAAATTTAGCTGGAAAGTGAAGACGCATGGTAATTTTTTCCTTTATTATTTCTTTCTCTCTCTTATTTATTCAGATTTTCACATCTTTCTCCTTTCTGCTAGGGTTTCCCATTCGTGGTATTAGTCCCGCGTCAGTTCCTTCTACCACTGTTGATATTCAATTTTTCCCTGTATATTTTTAATATGCAAAATACTTTCAAAATATCATATGTATGCATATATAAGTATGTTCAAATATTTTATTATTTTTTTTTAATTTTTTAAAGATTTTTAAATCAATTTATTGCCCTATTTTATTCAAAAAAAATCCAATAATTATTCCTAAAATTATTATTTTGGTGATTCATTTATTGGTTCTCATATTTAGACTAAAATATAGATAATATATTTTTTGCATATTTTCACAAATTTATTTAGTATTTTTAAGGCTAAATTGCATATAATTGCAATATTAGCCTCTTTTAGATTTAATTATGTATATGTCTATAAAAATTAGGTCTAGTATTTTTAATTTGATAATTATGTGCTATTAATCATTTTATTACCCTTAATTTATTTTTAGAAATTATTTTACTATTTTTTATAAATCAAACAGGAAAAAGTGGATATTTAAATGTTAGCCCCGTTTTATTTCAATTTTAGCCTGATTTGAACCTCCAATTGAACCCAATTTGATGCCCAATTACCCCCGATCAAACTACAACCTGAACTGACCCAGACCCAACTCTATTAAACCGCCCCCACCTACCCGATCAATCTAGGTCGTTGATCAAAATGATCAACGGCCACCAAACCCCCTTTCCTTAATTAATACCAAACAACCCCTAAACCCTATCATTTCTCACACTCCGCTACCTCTAAATCCCCCTTCTCTCAATTCTCTCTCAAAACCCTCTCAAACCCTAGTCGCCACCCTTAACTACCACCCTAAAACGTCCCAAATCCGTGACTTCCAAGGTCATTGGAGGCCTGCATCCACCTTCCTTGGCTTCTATGTGTTTGATTATTATGGATTCAAGGCCAGATTTTGGAAGAACTTGGTTCAGACGTCGGTCAATTTCAGTTTATGGCTGTTCTCCGGTCATCTCTGATCTTTCTCCGGCCAGGCGTGGTTATTCGAGTCTGATTCTTGACTCTCCTGCTTAGATCGATGGTCTTTAAAGCCTTTCTCACCATTTGGGGTTCTTCTGAAACCCTAACCTTTAAGGTTCTTCCGATTTCTTTTAGATCTGTGTTTGATCTAAACTTCTAAATATTTTTCTGAAAGTTTCTTCTAAAACTCTACCTTCAAAAACCCTTATCTTTTCCGATTAGGTTTTTTGTTAAGTTATTTGACATGTTTTGCTATGTTTCCTTATGTCATTCTTCTACTTGAGTTTACTTGTTAAGGGTCTTAATCCCTTTTGATGTTTCTGAATCTATTTTTGTTAGTATTTGTTCAATTTATTTATTTTCATCTTTAGACTCGATTGGTGTTGAAAATCCTAAAATTTTGGGATCATTTGAGTTCTGAGACTATTTGATGTGTGATTTACTTGTTCATCATCTCTGAATTCGATTGGTTTCAAAACCCTAATTTCTTTGGGGCCTATTCGAGCTTCTGAAGCTGTTTCATCTATTTGAAGTTGCTCGACTGGATTTAAAATCTTTTTGTTTCAGCATCTGTTTCTTTGTGTGATTTTGACTTCCTGCTATCATTGAAACTTGACCATACTTTTTTAGAAGGGCCTTTTTACTTGACCCTTTGCATGCTTCTGATACTCTCTCTTTTCTCTATTACTAAGTTAATGAAGTTGACCTATGTGACTACCATGTTTTGATAGTTCACTATCTACTGACTTTGTGATTGTTATTGTATGTTGCTTCTCTTTGCATAAGTTCAGTCGCGCATGCATAATGTTTAAGCAATCTTTTTATATGCTAAATTTCCCTCTAAAATGACCTTCAATTTTGGACTGATTTCAAACCATTCCTTGTGAAATTCTGATTGCACTCGTATGTTAAGTAATTGATTCTTTCCTTGTTTCACCTTACTGATTTCCCTGTTTCTTGGTCTAATTTGAACACTTTCCTTTGAACCTTCGATCCTTACCTTTTCTACTCAATTTGATTAATTCCCTTACCTTGGTTACATTGGTACTTGATTCTTACCGATATTTCCTTGATTAGAATCTGATGAACCTAGTCTCTATTACATAACTATGCTAAAAATATTTTCTTTTTTGTTATATTCTGTCTTATATGATTTCTTTCCTTATTTAGTATTTGCTTATTACCGTTTAAATTTAACTCCTTAATTAAAGGAAGTACTTATACTGATTTAATTTTAATTAGTACATAGTTCCATAATTACTGCTAAACTATGATTCTTGCCTTATTTTCTACATGTTTTCAAACTATATGTACCTTGCTCTCTCATTAACACAGGACACGAACACTTCTAATTCTGAACTCACAATTTACACTCAAAATACTCTCTTGCTTTACTACTTGTATTGTGGCATGTATAGCTGGCTGAAAGCCAAAGCTATATCTCGAAGTCCTGCTACCTTTATTTACTACATTTTTGCTTCTTTGAACTGGTATGTTTTAACTAATTTTCAGCATCAACAACAACATGTGTCCTTACTATTTCTGCCATTCCTGTTTGCCTCCTGTTTGTATTTAACTCAGTTCCATCATTAAGCATGCTGTATTCTGCCTTTTCTTTTCTGAATTAATATAAATCCAAAACCCCTGCCCCAATGTTTTTGATACTTATGGTTTGTTTGAGGCATGGCAGTATTGAACATTGCTGTCCATAACTCAAACTTGATCCCCCTAGGATGATAACCTCAATGTTTTCTCTAGTGTTATGTGTTCTGGTGGGCTTATAGGCATGCCAACATCTTCTATTGTTGTGCATGCCCAAAGCTGACCTTTTCCTAAGTACACAGGCTCTTTGCAATCCCAACCCTGAACCCCATTTTTATGAAGTTATCACCTCTGTAATTGTTTCCCTACCACCTTTTACCCCTCTCCTTTATTCCCTCAACTCTTAGAACTTTATTTCTGCACTCGCACTTTCTTCTTAGACTTAAGTTATGTCCCTCTCATGTGATCCTTGCCTCGGTACCTATGAGCTCCCTCTGAACTTGGACACATGAGGGCTGGCACTTCCACACTGCACTTGTCCTTATTCTGGTGATACAATTTGGGTGTGAGTACTGGCCGGAGTCCTATTGAGGCCCTTAGGGAACTCTGACACACTCAAATTGGAGAAAGGCTTTGAAACAATGTCATCTTAAGGCAATTTATCTCATAGCTCAGGGAGGAACCAAGAATTGGGCTTCCTCTAGTTGTATTTTTATGTATTTCCGATGTAATTTGTTATTCCTGGTCTGTAATAATCTGTAATGAATATTTGGGGCTGGCTAGTGAAAAGGGGTGGGTATTTATGCATGTCAAGGGTAGAAACCATGCCTGTAGGACTATTTCAATTCTGTATATTCAATCACATTTAGAAACCATGCCTATAAGACTATTTTAATTTTGCATATTCAATAACATTTAGGAACCATGCTTACAGGACTATTTTAATTCTGCATAAACTGCATCTAGAAATCATGCTCATAGAGATCTATTTACTCTACATGTTTAATGTCACACCTAGATAACCTGTCTATAGGGCTTCGTTCTAAATTTCTGCATGTTAGATATCATGTTTTAAGGCCATAATCCAGTAACGTGTTAAAATCAGTAACATTTAGAAATCATGCCTGCATGGATTCTTAAATAAAATCTGACTCGTTTCATTCCCATTCAATATTAGATATCTTGTTCACAGGGATTAAAAATCAGTAATAATAGATACTATCACCCACAGAACCGGTAACTAGTTTAATTTAATTTTCCCCCTTCTGAGCCTCTTTTAATAATCTAATTCCCTTGCTTAACAATTTTTAGCAAGCATGCCTATAGGATTCCAAACAATTCTTTTCAAAATTTTACAGTCTCATCACCCTTCGAACTAAAGTGGATATCATGCCTATATGACCCCGACTAAGTGCTTAAGCAAGCCTTAGGCAAAATAATTAAATCTGAACTCGCCTTTGTTATTTGTTACAATCAGTAGGTAGGCCCGATTCTGTTTCCTAACTAAGTCATGTAATAAGCCAGGCCTGCTGCAACATATCAATCTCCTCTCCCTCGTCTTTAATATATTTAATCAGACCTAAGCAATATGTGCAAGACATGCTATTTTATGTGTTTGTTTCAAGGAGGTGTATATGAGCCATTGTTTGTTTATATGTTTCCCCAAACATGTCGTATGTGTTTTGTATGTTGCCTTAGAATTTTTACCTTTGAAAACTCCAAATAAGCCTAATATCCCTCCCTTTTAGGATTAGTAGTCCTAAGTACCTCCGAGAGTGATAGGAATGGGATAGGTAATAGCAAGCAATAAGTAATCGAGACCAATCCGCGCTTTAATACCTTAACGGGGTGGAAAGGGTAGATATGGATATGATGACCACGCGATAATGTCACGTGTAGCCCCTCATTGAGGAGTGATTACCAGACATTGTGTGGGGTGATCCATATTTTTAATAAACCTAGGACCCCTTCCTTTATTCTTTATTCTTTTTTTAGCATTTCAACTCCTTATTTAAAAAATCATCTTTTTGATTGTCCTTTCAAATTTGTTTACTTTCAAACCATTATGTATTGAAATCCCCTCTTATTTGAGCCTTATATACTTATATGTTAATTGCACCCAAATTCACAATAGCTGTCTGGCCGGGAACCACACTAGTGGATCCTGAGGGGTTCCTAACACCTTCCCCTTAGAATAATTTCAAGCCCATACCCTATCTCTGGTTATTCAATAAAACTCAGAGTTGAACCTCTATTGGTGTCCTAATGCACCTTAATCATTAGGTGGCGACTCTTCAAATACAAAACCAGTTCCCAAAAGGAGCGAGTTGTCCCTCCAAATGTCATAAGCCTGATTTTGTGAGAAAAAGGGGGCGCGATAGCATGGCGACTCTGCTGGGGACATTAGGCTTTTACCATTTCAGACTATTATTGTGAATTTTTACCTTTTTATGTGTAGTTACTTGTTTAATTCCTTTAAGCATTCAATTCCCTTTTCAATTGCGCAACTGACTTGTCTTTTGTTTCTTTCCTTTTCTACTTTCCTTTACTACTACTTTAAATTATGAAAACTGTTGTATTTACTGCTTTCTTAACGTGCCAATACATGACAATATGTCTTTTTAATTATTGCATAATTATGATCAACATCATATTCTACTCGTGCCAAAAAAATACCATAGCAACACTTATAATGAGTGGTTGCGCTCTTCCGATATTATCAACCCCTAAATCCGGAAAAGGCATATTTGCGGTAAAACTAGTCGATCAACAGTGTATTCGACGGTTCCATGCCTTCCCACTTGAGTTGTCCGCTCAAGGGTACCAGTCTAAAACCCCATAGAAACCTTACTTTATTTAAACTATGCATGCATCATGGTCAAACCTAGCCGAGTCAGTTATGTTGTCCCATAATGACTTTTTAAGATAGCCTTGTCCAAAGTCCACTGGGTTCCCCTAAAACCCAAATGGACATCATCATGTTTTGTGCATTTATTCGGAGAACTAAATGTTTGTATGCCAATTATTGATATTAAATAGTCAAGTTCGATGGGGGTAAGGGCCTAACCCTTTTTGTCTTGCAGAAATATGAGGCACGAAGTCCTCAGATTCGGCATAGTCACCAACATCCACCCAAAATTTATAAGCTGGTGGGAGGATCTTCACTCTAGTGATCAGACCCTTGTCCGGAAATATCTAGGAAACTTACCTTCGCTCCTAGAAATCCAACCCAACAACAAGATCATAGAAGCTGCTACTTTATTCTGGGATTGTGAGAGGTCCGTATTCCGCTTCAGAGATATTGAAATGACTCCCTTGCTAGAAGAAATAGGAAGATTGGCCAGTATAGCATGGGAAACTCCAGGTTTGTTAATGCCTGAAAACCTTAAGGGCAGGGGCTTCCTCAAAATGATGGGTTTAAAGAAGAATCCAGACCTAATGTGCTTGAAAGAATCTTACATCCCTTTTGACTATTTGTACTAGAGCTACGGTCACAGAAAATCCAACCATACCTATCCTGACGAGTTTACCATCACATCATTGGGGCATATTCACCGAAGGGTCTTGGTCTTCATGTTTTATTTCCTGGGGATGATAGTTTTTCCAATGAAGAAAGCAAGGATCCATACAGGCTGGCTATGGTACTAAAACTCTAATGGTGGGATGATGGGCAACCATTTAGTATTGTGCAAATGATCATTGCGGAGATGTACCGAGCCTTGGAAAGGTGTCAATAAGGAGCCAAACACTTCGAGGTCTGCAATTTGCTACTCCAGCTCTGGCTCATAGAGCATCTCCAAAAGGGTGAATATCGACAAGATATTCAGCGAAGGGACTGGGATGATCATATAGCTTTCCATAATCTAAGGCGAATGAATTGCATGGCCAACATGTTCGCTAAATCGGAAGATGCCAAGGGATGAGTAGAGCTGTTTGATAATATAACTGAGGGTCAGGTACAATGGATGTTCGAGTGGTTCCCTACCGAAGAGTTCATCACCCGATCCAGGGACGCACCATTTCTGATAGTGATTGGTCTGAGAGGAATATGCCCTACGTCCCTCTCCGGGTTATGAGGCAAGCTGGTAGGGAGCAGGTTGTACCCAAGGTCGACAAGATGAGTCATTTCCGGGCTGACTTCTAGGATGATGATACTCCATACAACTGCCAAGCTCACCATATATGGCACTGTAAGATCATCATGGGGAGAGATACCATCGAACCAGATAGATACCACGCTGGTTGCACTCCTATTATTCAAGTTGGTTGGAGGATAATCATAATGGTTTGGGCCAACCCGGGGTTGTTCGAGGTCACATGATCATAGATGAAAAGGCTGAGGCATAAATCAAAGAAAATCAATTGCTCAAGAGGATCCAGGAATGCAAAAGCGAGCACCGTGAGATACAAGAAGCCAACCAAAAGCTAATCGAGGAATGGAAAGACATGGCTGTCAGTGCCAACAAGCAACTGGTATATTTGGAGCGGGGCATAATGGAGCTGGAAAGGAAATTCCTCGAAAGAATCGAGGATTTCCAAAATGCTAAAGGAAACGAGGGCGGACATCAAGCCAGAGCCTATCTACTGCTCGGACTTCGTGAGCTGGGGAAGCTGTTCGACAGAACCAAGGACGCCGAATCTGGGGAGGGTCCTTCTAGAACCAAATAGATAGGAGTTTTTCTCTTTTTGCTTTATGAAATGTAATATGGCCAATGGCCACTAGTGACTTTTATTTCCCGTTATTTAGTGTCGATTAGGGATTCGTTTACTTTTTATCAATAAAATGAGGCATTTAGCATTCTAAGTTCTTCAAATCAATTTGTCGCTAGACCCATCTCGGTCACCAAGAGGTCCCCAAATTAGGACACGATTTACGACCCTTATTATAATACTCACTAACTTGTTACCTTTTTGTTTTTACTTTTTGTTTATTGATTCCCCTCCCCCAAAGGTTAGTTCGTGCACTCTGGCAACATCATCTTATTCCATGAGATCCAGGGGCCCTCCACCCACTCCTCCTCTTAGTCCTGTAAAAAACAAGAACAAAGGGAAGATGGAAGATCTGAACAATGCCAAAAAGGAGAACTTAACTAAACGGGTAGAAGTCACTCATGGACATGTTACTCAGGTTTCCAAGGAAAATGCATCCCAACTTGAACAAAAACTGCTGAAATTCCAAGAAGAGCTTGATCAGGTTCGGAATCTGGCAAATCTGTAATTTTCCCTCACTACTCCAGATATCAATTTCCCAAATGCTCAGAACCCTACACCTCCACAGAACATCCCAAAGCAACAAAACCATCCCGCTCCTCAACACCACTGCAACGCCTGCTATACTTCAAACAATACTTCACTACTCATCCCAGAACCCATGAACTCCACAAATGACCACTTCCACACCCATCATAACACCCCCATCTATGTGGAGACCATGTCACACTCAACCCAACATATCTCAAGCACACCCGAGTATGATGATAAATACTTGGTCATCAGGAACCTGACTGAAGAACTTAAGAAATTGACTAGCCGGATTCAAGGCGTTGAAGGAAGTAAGGGAATTGAAGGGTTGAACTATGAAGATCTTTGTATACAGCCTGATGTCGAACTACCCGAGTGGGTACAAACCTTCGAAGTTCGAAATGTTTGATAGTACAGGGGACCCGAGGGTCCATTTGAGAACATACTGTGACAAGCTGGTTGGAGTAGGGAAAGACAAGAGAATCCGCATGAAGCTTTTCATGAGGAGTCTGAAAGGAGATGTCGTGTCTTGGTATATTAGCCAAGATCTGAAGAAATAGTCAAACTGTGTAGGTATGGCATCCGACTTTATGGACATGTTCAGGTTCAACACAGAGAATGCATCAGATGTGTTCTATATTCAAAATCTAAAGAAGAAGCCTGCAGAAACATTTCGCGAGTATACTACTCGCTGGAGGTTCGAAGCTGCTAAGGTCAGACCTGCCTTAGAGGAGGAACATATGAACAAATTCTTTGTCCGGGATCAGGACCTGCAATATTATAAAAGGCTGATGATGATTGAGAGCCACAAATTTTCTGACATTATCAAGTTGGGTGAAAGGATTGAAGAGGGCATCAAAAGTGGTATAGTCACGAATTTTGAGGCCTTGCAAGCTACAAATAAGGCCTTACAGTCTGGTGGTGTGTCCAATAAAAGGGATTTAGGAGCCGTAATGGTTGCACAAAGAACCAAATCTCACATCAAATACCAAACCTACCTAATATCTCTACTCACATATCAGCCTACCCCGAACTACCAAGCACCCCCACCCTCTTACCAAACTCTACCGCCCACTTATCAATCACCTCCACCTCCCACATATCAACCTACTTCACCTAGATATTCCCAACCTGTACATGTTTATCAAGCCTACAATACTTAACCTTCCCACTATCAATCACCACCTACATGCCAAAACTTCCCTAGACCTCGACCAAACTTTGATTGAAGGCCTCCGAAATAATATACAGCCATTGCTGAACGTATCAACCAGTTTTACGAAACTCAAAGCTGCTAGTTATGTCACCCATATCCCTATTGCGACCCCTGAGAACCCTTCTTAGTGGGTTAACCCGAACAAATCCTGTGCATATCATTCCAGTATGAAGGGACACACCATCGACGGATGTCGTTCTTTGAAGGACAAAATCCAGACTTTATTTGATAACAAGGTTATTGTAGCGAATGAGCCTGCTCCAAATGTCCGCAATAATCCGCTGCCAGACCATAACGGTGGGGGCATTTACATGATTGAAATAGAGGATGATTGGGATCCTGAGGGATCGATTAATTTAATCGCAGAAAGAGATGACCCAAAGAAGTCAAGAGTTACTATTAATCCAATAATATTCCAGATTTATCCATCTAGGGACGTTGAGGTAAATATGTCCGTGCCATTTGAGTTTGAAACAACGTCATCTACAAAGACACCAGCGCCGATTGAGGTCGAATTCGTGTCTCCAGCAAATGCACCTACACCATTTGAAGTTGCAGTTTTACCATCCAAGGAACATGCTCCATTTGGAGTGAAGGTAGCCACGCCGATCCCAGTGTCAATGTCGACCATAAAGCCATTCCATACAAAGGCTATACTCTAGGAGAATACAGTCGAGGCAAGGAGGAAAGGCAAAGTTAGGTTCGAAGAGACTATTGTAGCGCATGGTATGACGAGAATTGGTGGAGTTTATACCCCTTAACATCTAGCTGATTCGGCAAAGCAGGCCTCCAATCGGTCACCCATCATTGGGACAGGTCCAAATGATCTTCGGAGAAAGATACCTGCCAAGGAATACACAGTCATCGACCAATTGGACAACACCAATGCGAATCTCCATCCTTGCTTTGCTATAAAATTCTAAGGCACACAAGAATGCTCTGTTGAGGATGCTGAGTGAAGCATACGTGCCAAGAAACATAACTGGCGGGGAAATAGACAACATGGTAGGACAGGTATTGGAAAGTCACAGAATTACTTTTCATAAGGATGAGCTACTGCCTGAAGGGTTGGGACACAACAAAGCACTGCACATCACTGTGCAATGCGAGGACTACTTTATCACCAGGATCTTGATTGATGGGGGTTCTAGTCTCAACATTTGTCCGTTGGTTAAATTCAAGAAGTTGGGTAAGGACTGCATGAGATAAAGGATGGAGCTATCAACGTGAAAGCCTTCGACGGTTCCCAAAGGTCCACCATTGGGAAAATTAGTCTGTGCTTACAAATGGAGCCAACTTGGTTTGATGTTGATTTCCAAGTGATAGACGTGCCAACATCTTACAATCTACTGTTGGGATGGCCATGGATTCATGCTACCAAAGCCGTAGCATCAACACTGCATCAGGCAGTGAAGTTCGAGTGGAACTACCAGGAAGTGATCATTCATGGCGACGGTAGTAACCCTATATACAGTCGCCAGACCATTCTATCAATCGAAGGGAGAAAAAAGCTAGGAGGAGAGACTTAACATCACATCAAAAGGGTAAATGCTGTTGACAAAGACAAATGGTAGGATAACAAGATCGAGAGCATACTAAATTGGAGTTGGTACAAACCTGGCAAAGGGCTCGGCAAGAACCTCCAAGGAATCGCTAAACTCATAAAGCTCAAGAAGCACGACACTATTTTTGGTATGGGATATGAGTATACCTGGGAAGAATTCAACAACTGGTCGCCACCATGGCATAATCCTTACTATCCCCTGGAGCAGCCAATACCACACTAGGAGCAGACTTTCCAACCCACCGATTTTATCTATAGGTCAGAAGAACAGGAAGCACTAGCATCGGTGAAGAATTTGTTCTTAGAAGACAATGCTATAGATTGTTGTGTTGTTCTTGAGTAGGAGAGGGAGGAATGCCCTTCCATACAGGTGTTGACACCCCTTTTTCCCTCCCCTAAAGAGCGAGAAATCGGGTTTACGACATTTAGGAAAGACAACTCTATTCCCGTTTGGGAATTGGGTTTTGGATTCGGAGAGTCACCACCTAATGATTATAGTGCATTGGGACACTTTAAGAAAGAATTTGAGATGAAGAATCAGAGTTTAGGTAAGGGCTAGAAATTGTCTCAAGGGGAAGGTGTTAGGCACCCCTCAAGATCCACTAGTGTAGTTCCCGGCCATGCTACAATTGTGACTTTAAAGCAAACAAACATACAAGGTAATTTCACATAAAGTTGCAAATAGGTATGCATAAAGGTTATTAGATATGCTGAAATTCGAATAGAAGAATCCTTAACTATTGGCAAGAATGTCTAAATGCAGAAAGATGGGATCAAGTAATGAGTACCAATTGTCAAACAAGGAAGTGAAAGAGCGGGAAATTTTAGAAAAGGGCAGTGCGAAAAATCAGAAGAGGAAAATAATTAAACAAGAATGCAGAATCTGAAAATTGACAATCTGAAAAATAATTATGTAAGAGAAAAGGGGTCCTAGTCTTGTAAAATACATGGATCATCCACACAACACCGGTACCCAATTGTACGCATAGTGTTATCATGTGATCATCATCTCCATGTCTACCCTTTTCAACCCCGTTAAGGTATTAAAGCATGGAATAGTATCGTTACTTATTGTATCTTTTACCCGTCCCAATCCTATCAGTCCTGGAGGCAAATGGACTACTAATACTAAAGGGAGAGGGGTTTAGGGCTTTTAGGAGTTTTCAAAGGATAAAATACTAAGGCATCGATCAAAACACATAATACAAATAAAGGGGTGAACAAATAAGAAAATATGGCTCAAATAAGCCTCCATAAATCAGATAAAAGTCATAGAGTTTAGCATGTCTTACACGTACTGATTTGGTCTTAATTAAATAAAGCTACAAGCGGACTGATTCAACGCATATTTTTAGACGGAAAGTCTACATTAGGCTCGCTCGAATGCAGTTGACTAAAACCAATCTGATTGATTAATTAATCCTTTTGTCTAAGTGTTGGATAGAACTAGGCATGATATCTACTAATTTTAGAAAAAGATGCAAACTGATTATAGAAAAAGGTTACCAGTTTTAACAGAATAATACAAGCTCAGCAGTTGATATTGCTGTTAACGAATGAGACAATTCAGATTCGAGATTTCCTATAGGCATGCTTTCTATATGTTTACTGGTTTTGACACCTTTTTAGACGTTAACAGAAGTCCTATGAACATGGTATCTATATGCAACTTTTATTATTAAACCTACGAACTGTTTGTCTGATGACGTTTATATATGCAAAAATGCATGAGTCTTTAGGCAGTATTTCTATATGTGAATTTACAGAATGATTTGAAGGTAATCCTATAGGCAGGATATCTATCGACATGTTTTCTACGCGTGGAGTTGCACAAATCATAAATAAATCCCTATAGGCATGATTTCTACCCTTAGTGAATAAAAGTAAAACCCCTCCCTTTTGTACTAAATCCCCGAGTTTATACAAATTATTACAACCCAAAAGAAATAAAACTGGAATTACAAAGTACATCAAGAATCCTCAGCTACATCCGAGCAGCTTAATTCAGACTTAATATCTAATAATATAAGATTGAGCCCCTTCCGAGATCTAGATTTCCAAGCCTTCTCTCATCTAGGGTGTTTCAGAGATCCAGAGGATTTCAGGAACCCCAAGCAGTGCATACACCCAAGATGCTAATCAAAAAATTGAGTTGTGCAGTGTGGAAGGGTCAGCCCTTATGTGTCCAAGTTCAGAGGGAGCCCAAGGGTCCCAAGGCAAGGCTCACACAAGAGGGGTAGAACCTAAGTTTTAAGAGCATAGTGGAAGTGCAGAACATAGTTTGAAAGAGATTAATCAAAACTGGATTGGAAATAGTAAGTGGTAAGGGTGATTTTGAAAACAATTGTAGTAGTGAAACTTAAACTACACATAATCAGTAGTCATTCAAAAGGGTCAAGGGATTATGGGATTTATTGTATAACCCAGCAAACTTGGTTTGGTCATGCACAGCAATAGCTGATGCTGGCATAGACACAAACCATCCAAAGGAACACAAACACATATAAAGGGATACGGGGGGTTTGGGATTCATAAGGTAGCAAGTAAATAACAAATGGCTGATAGAGTGAACACATAGATAAACATTAATTTACAAGGGAAAGAGAACATAGTACAGCATGCTAGTGACACATCTAGACTGCAGAAACATGAGCAGAATTAGACAGGACTGACAAACTGGAGCAATTAAAGAAAATATGTTATTGTTGAGGCTTGTAAATTAACTAGGACATACCAATAGAGAAGCAAAGTGCAAAAAAGTTAGAGCAAACAAGAGTCCACAGTCTAGCCTTGGCTTTCAGCCGGCTAGACAAAGCAACAACACAAGTAGTAGTAAAGAAAGAGAGTTTTAAGCGTAAATGTGTATTTTGAACTCAAGTTGTTCTTGTGTTTAAAGAAAAGAGGGTAGGGTATTTATAGTTTTTGAAAACGAGTGAAAAGTAAGGTAATAAGTAAAGTTTTAACACAAACATGGAAACAATCATAAGTCAGAACCAATTAACACAAGACTTTCCTTTAATCACGGGATTATTGCTCAATGGACACTAACAGGATTAATATAAGGAAAGAAAATCAATTTGTAAGTTGAATGATTGTTGCCATAAAAGGAGCAATAAAATCATATAGTAAGGGATTAAGTCTAAGTACAGGAATGTACTTATATTTGGAAAGGATTTGGTAAGGCCAAACAAAGAGAGAGAATAAATTACCCCTTAACGGGCGAGTAAAAATAAGAATTTCACAAAGGAAAAGTTTTAAAAATCAATCACGAGTTTGAGAATCAATCACATAAAGGACTCAGCATATAAATGAAGTGCACAAGTAATAGACATGTAAGGCCAAGCTAAGGCAAAAAGAAACAGCATACAGTAATAGCACAGAGTTAGTAGACAGCAAGCATTCATAGCATGATAGTCACGTAGGTAAAGTTTCATTGGCTTAGTAATAGAGAGAAAGATTAGAAGCATGCAAAGAGTCAAGTGAAAACTTTTTCTAAAAAAGTAGTCGAGTTTAACAGATATCAAAAACTCAGAACAAAAGTAATCACATAAAGGAAACAAGATGCTGAAGTGAAGGATCATTTTTAAACAGGCGAGTTGCACAAACAAACTCAGAAACTCGAATAGACCCCAAAGGACTAGGGTTTTTCGAAATCAGTAGAGTTTAGAGGCGATAAACAAATGAAACAAATAAACAGCCTCAGAGTCCCAAATAAACCCCAAAAAATTAGGGTTTTCAACACTACACAGGTGCAAACAAAGTAAATCAAACAGATAGACTCAGGAACTCAACAAATCTCAAAAAATTAGGCTTTCAACACCAATCAAACTTAGAGATGATAAACAAATGAATCGAACAAAATATTTAACAAACAGACTCAGAAACCCTAGTTTGAAATCAAAATATTTTAAAAAAGGAAAATTGGGGAAAACGTTTAAAACATCACATATAGCACAGATCGAGCACAGATCCAAACAAATAAATGAAAAAGAACCTCGAATAGGCTAGGGTTTCTGTTAACCCTAGAAACGAGAAAGGCTTGGAAGAATCATGATCAAATCCGGAGTTGATAACGTCGGAACCAAGCTTAGAAAGCTAAGACACGCAGGAGATAGCCGGAGACCTCGAATCGACGAAGGTCTGAGCGAAGGCCCTCGAAGTTTGGCCTCGAACCTTCAAGTATCAAGCATGTGAAAGCAGTAGAAGGTGAGTATAGGTCGTCCATGTCTTGATCGGCCTTGAACTCCGGTGGATTTAGGGTTGAAAATGGCAGAGAGCGACTAGGGTTTCGAGAGAGTTCAAGAGCGTTTGAGAGAAGAGGGAATTAGAGGCGGCGTTTTTGAGAGAATGGGTAGGGTTTAGGGGTCGTTTGGAATTAAAAAGGAAAGAAGAGATCTGGGCCGTTGATAAAAAATGATTAATGGCTCAGATTTTAAAAAGAAAACGGGCAGGTTTGGGCGATTGGATCAGGGGTCGGGTCCAAATGGAATTGGTCTGCATACTTGGGTTTGAATTGGGGCTTCAATTTGGGTTGTATTTGAAACGAAATTGAGGCTAGATTTTAAATAGCTAATTTTCCCTTTTTATTTTATAAAAAGGTAATAATTGTTTTAAAAAAAATAAATAAAAAAAATAGTGAGTAAAAAAATATTACATAAATATTAATTTAAAAATACTGGAACTAATTTTGTAATTATAAAATGTTATTAATCACAAAATAGGCAATAATTGCAATTATATGCAATTTAGCTTTAAAAATACCAAATAAATTCGTAAAAATATGCAAAAAATTACCTTAATTATATTTTGGTGTAAATGTGAGAATAAAATAAGTTATTCACCAAAAATGATAATTTTGGAAATAATTATTGGATTTTGTTGTATTAAAATAGGCAATAAATTGGTTTAAAAATCATTAAAAATGCCAAAACTCTTGGGTGTGCTTATATACACACAAATATGCTATTTTGGAAGTATTTTGGGTATAAAAATACTTAGGGAAAAATTGGGTATCAACAGCTGCCCCTCTTTACCCGGGAAGGATGAAAGAGTTGTCGGGTAAAGATATGATGGCCAATTTTGACCGGAAGCGTCGATTTGAAAAGAATTTGACCGGGCTCTGGTTTCTGAGCTACCTATATATCCCTGGTTTTACAGGAATCAGGCCATATGTAGTTCAGGAACCATTGACGGAACATGCCGATGGAGATACGACAAAGATGGACACGATGTTTAGGTGGCAAGAGGTATTTTGAAACTTGATCGGCTCCGGGGACTGGAGTGGGATCGCTCCTGCTGAGACGGCCGTTGCTAGCCAGTGTACCTACAGGTGAGTAATACGGGCGTATATCGTGCATAAACTTAAACGTGATGCAAGTTCTCGTTGGACCATGAATGTTGTATTTGGACGGTTAGGATGACGTCGTCGGACCACGATGTCCTGGGCCATGAAGTGCGAAATTAAAGGATTTGCAGGCTATGAAATGATGTTCTCGGGCTATGATAATGGTGCCTTCGAACCATGGTGCCCTTGAATAATGCTGTGCAGGATATAAAGTAGGTCCTCGGGCCATGGCATGGTGTTCTCGGGCTATAAAGATGATACTTCCGAACAATGACTCCCTCGGATAGTTTGGCGATATTTCAACCTATGAAATGCAAGATTTGGTTGTATTTTAGCCGATGCAAAAACGTAAATGGCGATATTTTAGCTGACGTGAATTTAAATAAAGAAGCGATGTTTCAACTGATGCAAAAAATGTAAATGGCGATATTTCAGCCGACAGAAATTTAAATAAAACAGGCGATGTTTTAGTCGATGTAAAAAGTAAAATGGCAATATTTGAGCCGATAAAAAGCATAGGTATAGATGATGATGGAGATTTAAATATGAACTGGCGATCTTTCAGCCGATGTAGAATTTAAATAAAGTTTGGCGATATTTCAGCCGATTGCAAGAGAGATAAAGTGGCGATATTTCAGCCGATGCAAAATAGAAGTGGCGGTATTTCAGCCATGCAGGTGGAGGTAGAGCTCAACCTTGGAAGGCGGAAAGGTAGCCTTATGTAGATAATGCAGGATGGAGACAATGCTTAGTCTCGAAAGGCAGAAAGGTAGCCATATGCAATGCAGATAATGCAGATGGAGACAGTGCTTAGTCTCGAAAGGCAGAAAGGTAGCCTTTTGCAGATAATGCAGATGGAGACAGTGCTTAGTCTCGAAAGGCTGAAAGGTAGTCTTATGCAATGCAAGAAAATGCAGATGGAGACAGTGCTTAGTCTGGAAAGGTAGAAAGGTAGCCTTATACAATGCAAAAGATGCAGATGGAGACAACGCTTAGTCTCGGAAGGCAGAAAGGTAGCCTTTTGCAAATAAAAAAAATGTAGATGGAGACAGTGCGTAGTCTCAGAAGGTGGCAAGGTAGCCTTATACAATGTAAAAGATATAGATGGAGACAGTGTGTAGTCTCAGAAGGCACAAAGGTAGACTTAAGTAATGCAAAAGATGCAGATGGAGACCGTGCTTAGTCTCGGAAGGCAGAAAGGTAGCCTAATGCAATGTAAAAATAAAAGGACGGATAGTATTGAGATTTCTTAGCTGATCGCTGATTATGATATCGTGACTACCGGGGAGTTGTGTGCGGATAACAATTACGAACAAGTGATGATTCTGAGGATTTGCATTTTTTGAGAAAGTATGCATACATAAATATTACTAACAATATTGTAAGTTGAGTGCCTGCATCCAAAGAAAAATCGGAGTTTTGTAAAAAAAGGGAAAGGCTAGTTCGTTTTCCCCTGGCTTCCAGTGTTGCGTATCATTGGGGTAGCATTGCTAAACAGCAACAATTCGAACAATAATTATGCATGATTTAGTAAATATAACGTAAGTAGAAAATGATTTTCTTTGGATGAACCAATGACTGCGACGTGGTTCAAGATATTGCAATCTCTCCTGCTCCAGAATTTTGAGGGTCCTCCTCAAAATTCCGTCCCAGTTTGCTGGGCTGGCACTTCTGATGGCTGCGCTGAACGGCTGAAAAATCAACTTTGGAATTTTGAGGGTCCTCCTTAAAATTCTGCCCCAGTTTACTGGGGCGACATTCCTGGCGATGAATGGCTAAAAACTAACTTCGGAATTTTGAGAGTCCTCCTTAAAATTCTGCGCCAGTTCCAATAGCATGGGGAAATGAAATTTTTATTAAATTGTGACCGAACCCATAGGGCTGCCTACGTATCCCCTCTTAAACGGTAATCAGGTCAGGCGTAGTTCAAATTACATCATAGAGGGAATCATAAGTGGTTACACATAGTATCATTTCACTGTATCTGAATTGATCGGCTTTGGCCAAACTTCTCCGTCCATCTCTGCAAGAATGAGGGCTCCTCCTGTTAGAACCCGATGAACCATAGACGAACTTTGCCAGTTGAGAAAGAATTTCCCCTTGGCTTCATCTTGATGTGGGAATATTTTCTTCAATACTAGCTGCCCCTGTGTAAACTTACTTGGTTTAACTCTTTTGTTGAAGGCTTTGGACATTCTATTCTGATACAACTGACCGTGGCAAACTGCATTCATCCTTTTCCCATCTATAAGGGCTAACTACTCGTAGCGACCT
>MU759495.1:45755-57584 GCA_026770625.1 Nicotiana glauca | reverse complement strand
TTGTTCTTCACCGTTACCTTGTTCAACTGCCTGTAATCAATACACATCCTCATTGTGCCATCTTTCTTCTTGACAAACAACACCGGTGCACCCCACGGTGACACACTCGGGCCAATGAACCCCTTATCTAGGAGTTCCCAAAGCTGCTCCTTCAATTCCTTTAACTCAGCTGGTGCCATACGATAGGGAGGAATAGAGATGGGCTGAGTGCCCGGCACCAGATCAATACTAAAATCAATGTCCCTGTCCGGCAGCATGCCCGGCAGGTCTGCTGGAAACACATCTGGGAAATCCCTCACAACGGGAACTGAATCAAGACTAGGAGTCTCAGCTCCAACATCTCTCACAAAAGCCAAGTATGATGAACAACCTTTCCCAACCATCCGCTGGGCCTTTAGGAAAGAGATCACCCTGCTAGGAACATAATCGGTCGAATCTCGCCACTCAATCCTCGAAACACCCAAAATGGCCAACGTAACTATCTTGGCATGACAGTCCAGAATAGCATGGTACAGAGATAGCCAATCCATACCCAAAATCACATCAAAGTCTACCATACCCAACAACAACAAATCAACTCGGGTCTCTAGACCCCTAACAGTAACAAGACAAGATCGATATACGCGATCCACAATAATAGTATCACCCACCGGGGTAGATACATGCATAGGCAAGGCAAGACAACCACAGGTCGTACCTAGATGATGGACAAAATATGAAGACACGTAGGAGTATATAGACCCGGGATCAAATAAAACAGAAGCATCCCTGTGGCAAACTGAGATAATACCTGTAATAACAGCGTCTGATGCAACAACGTCCCTCTTGTCTGGGATAGCATAGAACTGAGCCTGACCACCACTGATCGATCTCCACCCCTAGGGAGACCCCTAGCTGACTGACCTCCACCCCTACCTGACTGGGATGGTGCTGAAGTAGATGGAGTAGAAGAGAAGGGTTGATCCCTATGCTGAGACCGACCACTACGAAGCCGAGGACACTGTCTCCTCATATGGCCAAACTCACCACACTCATAGCAACTGCCTGGTGCTGGAGAAGGGGACTGAAGGGAACCCCTTGCTGCAGATGAACCCTGGGCTGAAGAGGCAGGAGTAGAACTCTGAGCTGGAAGGGCACTAAGTGAGGACTGGCCCTGCTGAAATCCCTGGCAGCCACGGCCTGAAGAAGCCCCACTGTACTCTGGGTGACCTGTCTAAGGAGGCCTGAAAGAATGACCTCTGCCTTGCTGGAAGTGGCCCCTAGACGGAGCACCACTGTAGCTACCTGAACCTCGAGTCCTCTTGGCTTCCCTCTCCTCAATCTCCCGACGACGATTTGTCTCAATCTGGCGAGCCATATCAACTACCTCCTCAAACAAATCTGCTACCACCCTCTCCCTAGTCATTAAAATATGAATCGGATAGTTGAGGCCATCCACAAATCTCCTGATCCTCTCCCGATCTGTCGGGATCATCAGAGTAGCATGTCTAGCCAACTGCGTGAACCTCAACTCATACTGGGTCACTGTCATGTCACCCTGGATCAACCACACAAACTGTCGGCGCAGCTCCTCTCTGCGAGACTGCGGCACATACTTCTCCAAAAAGAGAGTGGAGAACTACTGCCAAGTAAGGGGTGCTGCTCCCGCAGCCTACGCCTCTCAAACTCCTCCTACCATGTAAATGCAGGCCCTGGGAACTGAAAGGTAGTAAAAGCCACTCCACTCTACTCTAAGATCCCTGCAGTGCGAAACATCTACTGACAATTGTCTAGAAATCCCTGGGCATCCTCGCCCTCAGTACCGCTGAATGTCGGAGGCTGAAGTCTACCAAACCTCTCTAATCGACGCTGCTCGTCGTCTGGCATCACAGGAACTGCATACTCTGGAGCTGGTGCGACTGGCGCAACTGGAGTAACCGGTGCAACTGGCTGAGCTGGGGCTGCCTCTGGTGTCTGTAATCCCTGCACAACCTGCTCGGGTGTGCGAGCTGCGGGGGTCTGATGACCACCCCCGGTCTGAGAAGTAGCTGCGACAGTAGAGGCTAAAACTGCCTGAGCCAGACCAGTGCAGACAGATAGGATCCGAGCTAAAGCCTCCTGAAAGCCAGGAATCACGATGGGCACTGCCGGTGCCTGAACGGGTGCTACTGGAGCATCTACAGCTGGGGGCTGGTCCTGAATGGGGGCAACTGGTGGGTCAACTGGTGCTGCCTCTGCTGCTCTGCCTCGACCACGACCATGGCCGCGCCCACGGCCTCTGGCGGGTGGCAATGGTGGTTGTCTTCCACGTCCGGTAGCATGAGTTCTTGCCATCTGCGAGAGAATAGAATACAGAAGTTTAGTTCTAGAAACAACAAAGCCGCACGACAAGAGTTCAAGAATATGACGTGTTTCCTAAAGGTTATGCAGCCTCTCGAAGATAAATACAGACGTCTCCGTACCGATCTGCGAGACTCTACTAACCGGCTCATGACTCATGAGGCCTAGTAACCTAGGCTCTGATACCAACTTGTCACGACCCCAATCCCGGTCGTGATGGCGCCCAACACAATTGCTAGGAAAGCCCGACTATTTATACTTTTCACCCGAGCATGAAGCTCAAAACCAGTTATTTGAATATCATTGACAAAATAATAAAGCTAAAAGTTTTAAACTGATAGATAGAAACCAAACTGAATATCAAGATAACACCGAATACACTCCCAAAGACCTAGGGGTCATGAGTCTAGAGCCTCTAACAATACAGAGTAATAAGACTTCAATAATACAAATGTTCGAAATTGCGAAAAAATGATAAAGGGATAGGGGAGGAGTCGGGTCCTGCGGATGTCAGGCAGCTACCTCGACAACTCTGGTAAAGCTCTGGAACTGCAAATAGCTCAGCTAAGCTCCCGAGACACCTGAATCTGCACACATGGTGCAGGGAGTAAAGTGCGTACTTCCAACTCAGTGGTAATAGACATGTATAATGACTGATAGTAAGAAATCCCGAAATACAACAATACAAAGCTATAACCAATACTCCTACACATTTAACGGTGATACAACAACAACTAATGTAAGATAAAGCAGGCAGATATCGATGCATGAATGCAATGCAATGCACATGACCGCTACGGCGCGCAGCCGATCCATTTGGGTACCCGCGCTCACTGTGGGGGTTCAGACTCCGGAGGGGCTCCTACAGCCCAAGCGCAATATCATCGTAACATTCGCTGCGGCGTGCAGCCCAATCCACAATCAGTCCAATTATATGCATGCAAGCCACACGGGCATAGTCAAACTTACCATTTTTAGTTCCAATTATCAGAAATTATAAATTAAGTGGTTAAAACCTTAGAATTTTACTAGCCATTTTGAGAGAGTGTTTAACTCAGGACTAATATCATGAAAACATGCTAAACATCATGGAAACAGTGATAATAATCCCCACGGGATCCAAATAATCAGCATACAACCCAAATATATCCATAACCATCCAAGTAGGAGGTTTGCCAACTAATTTCTAACCAATAACACAGTACGAACATCATTCGGTCGGAATAAGCCATAGTCCCCAATCACAATCGACCCTTCACTCACCGTAGAGTACGTGTCTCGCCTCAATATAGCATCACAGTGTGATATACCAGGGTTTCAAACCCTCAGGTCATCATCTACATCTATTACTCACCTGAAACCGGCCACGAGACTAGTCCGCTAAGCCTTTCCCTCTTGAATCAACCTCCTCATGCGCCGAATATGATCAAAACCACAAGGAATATGTTATAATAAGCTAATGGAACATAACCCAATTGAAAGAACTCAAAAAACACCCAAAAACACGAAGTTGGCAAAATCCGAGCCTCGGGCTCACTTCTCGAAAAATTACAAAATTCACATCTCCAGAATCCTCGTCTCGCCACGAGTCTGTACATATAAAATACACAAGAATCGGAGTCCATGTGACCCCTCAAATCATCAATTCAAACCTTCTTAGGTTTCAAGCCCTAACCTCCATTTTTACCCTTTAATTTCTTGAAATTCCGTGATTAATTCATGTTTTTACACCATAATAACATAATCCGAGTCCAATATTCATACCTGATGAAACCCCTTCGAATCCTCTTCAAAATCGTGCAAAAACCCGTTTTAGTCGAAGTCCAAAATGTTTGCTTCTTTTCCAAGTCCGTGAACACTGTTCACTATAACACTAGACCTTTTTCCACTTCTGCGGTCCACTAACCGTACCTGAGGTACCGCTTTCGCGGCAATTTGACCGCGTTAAAACTCTTGGGACCGCTTATGCGATCCAAACACCGCTTATGCGGTTTTCCTTCGACCGCTTCTGCGGTCTATTATCCGCTTACACGGCACCGCTAAAGCGCCCAACCTTCCGCTTATGCGGAAATCCCCTGGGCCACTCCTGACCGCTTCTGCGACCTCCCCCACTGCATCTGCGGAACCGCTTATGCGGCTCCTTTTCCGCAGATGCGAAAATACCAGAAGGTGAAAATATCAGACCTGCAACAAATGCTTCAAACTCCTGTTTAACCATCCGAAATCACCGCGAGTCCCCCAAGACCTCAACCAAAAGCACAAACACATCCTAAAAACTTATTCAAACTTGTTCCATTCCTCAAAACACGTCAAACAATGCTAAAACCATTAAATCACATCAGATTCAAGCCTAGTTTTCTTCAAAACTTCCGCAATACGCATTCAATCAAAAACCCGACCAAACAACGTCCGAATGACCTGAAAATTTGCAGACATATCCAAAATCACGTAACGAAGCTATTCAACTCTTGAAATTCCATTCCGACCCACGGATCAAAATCCCACCTATCCACCGGAATTCGCCAAAATTCAAACTTTGCCAATTCAAGCCTAAATCTACACCGAGCCTCCAAATTCAATTCCGATCGCACTCCTAAGTCACAAATCATACCTCGAAGCTAACCGAACCACCAGAATTCACATCCAAACCCTCTAACCACATAGTCAACTTTCGGTTGACTTTTCTAAAACAAGCTTTCTTCTAAGAGGTTAAGTGCCTCATTTCCAACTAAAACCAACTCAATTCCACCCGATCAACTCAAATATTGATATTGAAACATAAATCAACACAATATGGGGAAACGGGGCGGTAATTCACGTGACGACGGGTTGGGTCGTCACAATTTAAATAGCCAATTTTCCTTTATTTAATTTTATAATAGTGAAAATGAATTTGGGAGAAATCTAAAGCAATGAACCCCTTAATAATTCATAAATATTAATTAAAAATATTATAACTAATTTTATAATGATAAAATACTGTTAATCGTGAAATAGGCTATGATTGCAATTATATACAATTTAGCTTTAAAAATACCAAATAAATTCAAAAAAATATGCAAAAATCACCTTAATTATATTTTGGTGTAAATATGAGAATAAAATAAGTTATTCACCAAAAATAATAATTTTGGAAATAATTACTGGATTTTGTTGTATTAAAATAGGCAATAAATTGGTTTAAAACCCATTAAAAATGCCAAAACTCTTGGGTGTGCTTATATATGCACATATATGCTATTTTGGAAGTATTTTGGGCATAAAAAATACTTAGGAAAAAATTGAGTATCAACAGAGTTCATTTCTAAATGCTTGGTATGTCAACAAATAAAAGCTGAACATCAAGTCCCAACTGGTTTACTACAACCCTTGTTAAAAATGGTGAAAATAATAAATGGGTCGCGGATGAAATAACCCTTAAAAGCATTCTGCCCAGGTATTTTTAACCCTATACGATCGCATCACTACCATTGCGATCGCATATAACAAATTTCATCTTCCCAAAATTCCTCCTATGCGATCGCACTACTACTCACGCGAACGCACTGACCATCCTCCCAAGCCTATGAGATCGCACAGCCCTTTATGCGATCACATAGAGAAACTCTGAGCCCCCTGCCAAACCTTCTATGTGATCGCAATGATGCCTATGCGATCGCATAGAACAAAAATTCTCTGCAATTTTTCTGCTGCATTTTTCAACTCAAAAATCCCCGTTAGCCATCCGAAGTCACCCCGAGGCCCTCGGGACCTCAACCAAAAGAACAGATACGTTCTAATACTTCATTCAAACTTGCTCGAGTCATAAAAACACATCCAACAACACAAGAATCATCAAATTACCACGGATTCAAGCCTAAGTTAAACTAAAACTTCTGAAACTTGCATTTGATCAAAAACCCGACCTAAACACCTTCGAATGACCTGAAAAATTGCAGGCATAACCAAGATCACCTAACGAAGCTACTGCAACTCTTGGAATTCTATTCCGACCCTCGGATCAAAATCTCACCTATCAACCAGAATTCGCCAAAATTCAAACTTAGCCAATTCAAGCCTAATTCTAACCGGGCCTCCAAATTCAATTCCAATTGCGCTCCTAAGTCACCAATCATCACCCGAAACTAGTCGAATCATCAGAAATCCATTCCGAGCCCTCTAACTCATAGTCAACATCAAGTTGACTTTCCCAAACTAACTTTCTTTTAAAGAGACTAATTATTTCATTTCTAACCGAACTCTATCCGAATTACTTCAAATTCACCAACCACCTATAATGAAACATATATAAGCATAAAATGGGAAAAATGGGGCGGTAACTCACGTGACGACGGGCCGCATCGTCACATCCTCCCCAACTAAAAAAAACGCTCGTCCTCGAGCGGGTCAAGAAACATAACTGGAGTCCCAAATAAGTGAAGATATCTGCTCCGCATCTCCTGCTCGGTCTCCCAAGTGGCCTTCTCCACGGGCCGACCTCTCCACTGTACCTTCACCAAAGCTATGTCCTTTGATCTCAACTTTCGAACCTGATGACCCAAGATAACGATGGACTTTGTTTCTGGACTTCCACGCACTCAAAGAAATCATGATGCAATTTGGGTCATTGTAGATAGACTAACTATGAGTAATTATTTCTTGGCAATCAGAATGGACTACTCACTGGAAAATCAGGCAGAATTATACATTAATGAGATCGTGAAGCTCCATGGAATCCTTGTTTCTATTGTGTCTGAGAGAGATCCAAGGTTTACATTCACATTTTAGTCTATCTTGCAAGAAGCTTTGGGTTCCAGGTTAAATTTTAGTACCGTTTTCCATCCACAAACAGACGGTCAGTCTGAGAGGGTAATACAAATCTTGGAGGATATGCTTCGAGCATGCATTATTGAGTTTGAGGGTAGTTGGGATAAACACTTGGCCCTGATAGAATTTGCTTAGAATAATAGCTACCAATCAAATATAGGCATGCCTCTTTAAGAAACATTATATGGGAGAAAATGTAGAACGCCTCTTTGTTGGAACAAGGTTGGTGAATGAAAATTGGTGGGTCCTAAGATTGTGAAACAAACTTAAGATAAGGTCAAAATCATCAAGGATCATTTGAGAATTTCTTCAAACAGACAAAAGTCCTATGCTGATCTTAAAAGGCGTGAAATTAGGCATCAGGTGGGTGATAAGGCATTTTTATAGGTTTCTCCATCGAAGAAGATTATGAGATTTGGCCAAAATGGTAAACTTAGTCCTCCATTCATTGGACCTTATGAAATACTTGAGAGAATTGGTTCAGTTGCATATAAGCTAGCTTTTCCACCTAAATTAGGTAAGATCCACAACCTCTTTCATGTTTCTATGCTTCGAATATATAGCTCAGATCCATTTCATGTTCTTCCTACTGAGTCTATTGAAGTTAATCCTAATTTGACATATGAAGAAGAACCAATCCAAATCTTAGCGCATGAGATAAAAGAGCTTAGAAATAAGAGAATCCCATTAGTGAAAGTTCTTTGGAGAAATCATTCTGGCGAAAAAGCTACCTGGTAGCAAGAAGAAGATATGCGAGTTCAATATCCACATTTGTTTCGGGACTAGTACAAGGTAAATTTTGGGACAAAATTTATTTAAGAGGGAGAGAGTTGTACCACCCCAAATTTTTAATAATATTTGCATCCTCGATTGAGCACTTTTATAACGAGGAGATATTTTACTTTGCACTTCCTAAATGTGAAATTGAAAATATATGAAAACTCCTTACTTTAGGTTGTTTTAATATTGACAAAGAAGTTCCATGGTGTTGCTATATGTAATACTTAATATTATTTTGATGATTGTTATTAAATACACTATATAATTAAGTTTTTGGGCTGTCACCGTTTTGTATTTATATAAGGATATTTAGTAGTTGGGAAATTATTTTATTTCATATTTACCCAAAAATCTTAAAGTTAACTTTGATTGACTTAGTCTGCCATAAACTCCCCATTTTCATTCTTGCAAGACAAAGAAAACAAAAACCTACCCTATCTCCTTCTTACCCCCTGAGAACTTCACGAAGCCACCATAAATTTTCATTAAACCAATTTGCAAAATTCATTTTTGGTGAAGCTCAAGTTGCTTCTCTCTTTTGTGGTAAGTTTCTAAACCCGTTTTTACACTAGAAAGCTATTAGTATTTTTTATATATCATTTTGTACAGAGCTCTGTTTTAAGTGATCTTGGACTTTCTGGAAAGGCATTTCATATGTCTATAACTCTTATGAAGGAACCTAAATATAGTTTTATTTGTATTTACTCAAAAAGGGATCATAAAGTACAGGGCAGATGCTGCCCAAATTTTCCGTTTTAGAAATACTCCATGTACTACTGTTAGTAATTTTAGCATAACTTTTTGTACAAAATTGATATGAAGGTGATTCAAGATGTTGTGAAACTCTATGACATAGACTTGCAACTTTTATGAAAACTATACAGTGTAGTTTGTCCGTTTAGATCTTTAAAACTGAGCCACAATATGAAACAGTGATATTGTCCAAAAATTCTGTGTTAAACATTTGTGGGTAATTTTCACCAATATAATATTTATTTTGACAAGTTAAATCACTGAACTTATATAGATATGTGATTATGTATTTAAGGTATATATACCCTTATAAAATCAAAAGGAAACTATATGAGGAAGTAAACGGATTTGGTTTGTTTATGGTGTAGATGATTCGAACGTCCTCAAGTTGAGATTGAACTGTTTTGTGGTAAAACACCAATGTTTGCATATAAACTTTGTACTTTTTTTACTTGCTGGAATATTTTGAAATAACCTGATATTTTATTTTTCTTTTATTTGATTTATATTGTTGTATTCATGTTATATTAAGTATTGTAAGATATTTGCTAAATTGCCCATTCATACGGATTTGCTTGATCATTTTTGTATTTTTGTTGGGAATTTATCCTTCTTGTGGCAGTGACTTTGTCACTCATCTTGGCATGCTATTGATTTGGATCTTTTGCTATCATGACTTTTGATTTATAGTTCGTCTTAATTTATGAAACTTGTCTGTGTTAAGTACGAACTAGAGCCAATCAGGGCACAGCCTCACCAAAACAGAGCCAATTAGGGCAAGCAAGGCCAGAGGGGACACGAACTAACCTTTCCCCTTTACAAAACTCACGATTTTTCTTTGGATGCAGGCACCCAAGTCGCAAAATCATAGAATGTATTATACTGTTCAGGAATACAACTCTCAAAACCATCATAACTATTCACAGTTGTTATCCGCACACAATATCCCAGCAGCCACAATATCACAATCAGCTATCAACTATCAGCTAAGAAATTTTATTATTATTCGCCTTTTACATCTAGCATAAGGCTACCATTCTGCGTTCCGAGGTTAAACTCTACCTCCATCTAAATTCTCTACATTGTAAGGCTACCATTCTGCCTTCCAAGACTAAGCTCTGTCTCCATCTGCATTTTTTGCATTGCATAATGCTACCATTCTGCCTTCCAAGACTAAGCTCTGTCTCCATCTGCATTCTTGCATTGCATAAGGCTACTATTCTGCCTTTTAAGACTAAGCTCTATCTCCATTTGCATTCTTGTATTACATAATGCTACCATTCTGCCTTCCAAGGTTAAGTTCTACCTGTACCTGCATTCTCTGTATTGCATAAGGCTACCATTCTGCCTTCCGAGGTTAAGCTCTACCTCCACTTCATTCTCTGCATTGCATATGGCTACCATTCTGCCTTCCGAGGTTAAGCTCACTACTACAAAAAAGACCTTTGGCGGCAATTAAAAACAGCATTGGCGGCAATAACAATTATCGCTATAGCATTTACAGGCAATTGATCTTTAGCCGGTGATGCCGGGGTCGGTAAAGCCTTTAGCGGCATTTCTGCCAAAAGCTGGTAAATGGTATGATTTATTGCCGCTAAAACTCATCTGCTTTAACGGCAATTGTTTGTGGCAATTATTATGGCTGCTAAATCCATTCTAAAAACGACCAATAATGCTCCTTTAACGTCCATTTTATAGCCGCTAAATTCAAAATATTTGTCGGTAAAAGTCCATACCTTTAGCAGTAATTATTTTGTGGCAATTAAATTGGCAATAATATCTCTTCTAAAAACATATTAGTATGCCCCTTTAGCGTCCATTTTAATGGATAGCAAAGTCAATTAAATTGCCACTAAAAATCATCTTAATAGCAATATAATGGTTACAATATCCCTGTATAAACGTGTTAATACTGTTAAATTGGCACTAAAATTCACAAGCTATAATGGTAAGTTTAGCCACCATTAATAATAGCTACTACATTCAACCAAAAAATAATGCAAATAACAAAACATATTGATATTAATTCATAAAACTATAATATATCTCGTTAAATCTTAACGAACAAAAGAAAGCACTAATAATCCAAAATATTAATATCACAAAACCTTAAAAAATAACTCATATTGTTTGAAGTAAATAGCTAATGTCACTATATAACTAATCTTAACGAATAACAATCTTCAAATAATCTCTGAAACTCTTACTCATATTGAAATCTTCCACCCGCTAAATTATCGAACATCAGACTGTATGACCTGAAATTATAAAATAACTATGTCAATAGGAAGTAAATATTGCCAAACAACAAAGCTGATAATAGTTTGCGAGATAATAGATTACCAATACCGTTGCCCAGGGGAAGCAAATACAAAAGAATAGGTTGCAAGGCTATGGAAGTCAAAACTGTTTGAAGCTAGCAGGAAACTAAACTAGTTAAATACATTCTTTAAATCTCTCTGAAAATAAAATAACAAACTCAGTCGAGAGCAATTCAAATGAGGTTTTTTCAGTATTGCAAAATCATCCAGAGGTTTTCATACATTACTCAACCAGCTACCATGGCACACTCATCATTTTTGTAACACTTTTTAACAATTTTCTGCTTAATAATTGTTGTAGACGTAAAAATTAATAAAGAGTGTCCTTTCTCTAACAGTTTAAACTTATAAACTAGCCGTCCACATAATTCAATTAACTTCGTAGATTAGATAGTTCAAACACTTCAATATGATGTTAGCGCATAAAAGATCAGAATTTCAAAACCAACCACGAAATGTAAAAACTCTTGAACGTTAAATCCCTTAAGACAATCAAAAGCCACCTTATTGGTGCAGAAAATGTTTAAGTCCATCTCAAATACTTTGGTTGTGTTCTTTAAGTCGATAAAATTCAGAAATTACTACAACTCTAGATATCTGCAATCCTATAATTCTTATGTTAGAATCTGGAGTTTTCTATCAGATGAATTACTACAGAATAACACCAAATGTGATGAGAAACCAGACATTACTTTCACACAAGCCAGAAGTGCATGCAGCTGAAAGCTACGCAATGAAATACACCAAGGAAACCACTCCCAAAATGTTTAAGACACGAAACGCAGATTTATAGTGATTTGACATGGCTTCATAACACTTCCAAGTCCTCGTCGTGATCCTTTTTTCTTAA
>MU759495.1:26119-38476 GCA_026770625.1 Nicotiana glauca | reverse complement strand
AAAAATATTCTATAAGTACCACCTACCTTATTCAGAATCACATTCATTTTCTATGTTATTTTCTCCCTCAACATTAGCTTCACCATCATTTGGAGAAGGTGGAGAATCTACGTTTTTATCAATTATTATCCCATCGACACCACTTCTTACCCAATCATTATACTCATCTTCTAAAACACAAGAATTTTCTAAAAGAGCCAAGTCAGTGGCATCACTTTGCGTTGATGACTCAAACTGCATACTATTTTCCTCTCCCATATTAAAAATGTCTCGAGTTTTAATTAACCTAGGGACAAACCATTTATGGTCTTGAGGATCTTGCACAAATATTACTTGTTGAGCTTGTTCTGCAAAAATAAAGGGCTCATGACGTTGTCGATCGCCAGAGTCAGTCAGGTGTGTGAAATTCACAAGTGTGAAACCCAAGTCATCTTCCTTAATTCCTCTACCTTTGGTTACATCAACCCAATCACACTTAAATAAGATGACCTTAAATTTCTCATAGTAGTTTAACTCCACAATATCATTCAATCTGCCATAATATGTGATATTTGCAGATTTTGGAGCATTATCACTTGTACTTGCATAACTTTCAGTCTTTGAAACGACCATAACACCACTATTTTGTGTCACATTGAACTCTTCACTTTGTTTTGTTCGGAATCGATATCCATTATTAACATCGAACGCACTGAATCTTTTTGCAATGTAGCTCGGTCCTTGTGCTAAGACTTTAACATCATTTAAGATATTAGATGTGGCTTCCAACTCCTTTACCTAACCAAATAAAAGATGCAACTATAAATGTGGATATTTGTACAATGATAATAATTTAACATAAACAATGACTTAGTCCTACTACTTACTTGCTCCTTGAACCACTCATGAAATGTATCGAAATGCACACGATCAATTTGATGTTGTGTCAAACGACGCTTACGATGTGCTCTTTTGATTTCAGCAATATGTTCCCTATACATGTAACTCGCATATATCAATTTTGTTATCATATATATATATATTAAATAATAGATATAACACTTACTTTTTATAATTCTCAACCACTTCTGATTCACAATTGAAAAGCACATGCCGATGTGCTTGCAACCATGTTTTGTCATCCAACTCAAATACATCTACTCTACCGTACGACTCTCCAACAGTAGGAAAAAGAGATTCTTCTTTATTAGTCTCATGCTCAATTTCATCACTCCATTTTCTTGAACAATAAGACCTTGAATCTCCACCCTCTAAATATCGTGAGCAGAATGCCATACACTCATTTGCTATGTATGCTTCTGCTATTGAACCTTCAGGACATGCACGATTGCGAACATATGATTTTAAAGTACCCAAACACCTATGGAACAAAGTAATGTTATTAGTTTGATATTAGAGTATTTAACAACTAAAGACATATAACAAAGATTCAGTGATATTCTACATACCTCTCAATTAGATACATCCAGCGATAATGTACTGGTCCCGCATGTTTAGCCTCAGTTGCCAAGTGAATAACCAAGTGTATCATAACAGTAAAGAATCCTGGGAGGAAGAGTTTCTCCATAGTAGACAATGTTTCTGGGATTTTTTCTTCAAGTAGGTTTAACTCTTCTACTTTTAGCTCTTTGTTACACAAAACATGAAAGAATGTGCATAGTTCAATTAAAATTGAACTTACTCCTTTATCTACTGATCTCTGCAAGGCAAGAGGAAGAAGTTCTTGCATTATAACATGAAAATCATGAGTTTTTAGCCCAGATAACTTTTGTTTGCGAACGCAACGTGAAATATTAGATGCATAACCATCGGGAAACTTGGCATTTTGTAGTACTTCATAAAATAACTCCTTTTCCTGCTGAGACATTGTGAAAAAAGTAACAGGAAGATATGCTCTCCCACTAACTCGATATTGAGGCCATAAGCTTGGTCTTATTTTCATCTCCTTCAAGTCCAATCGAGCTTCTAAATTGTCTTTAGACTTTTTACCAAGATTCAATAGTGTATAAATTAAGTTATCGCACACATTCTTTTCTATGTGCATCACATCAAGATTATGGCGCACCAAGTTAAATTTCCAATAAGGAAGATCGAAAAAAATACTTCTCTTCTTCCATGTGTTTTTCATCACCCCACTTACCCCTTCACTTGACTGGCCGAGAGTAAATTTTATATCTTTAACTTGATTCAGCACTACTGACCCAGATCCTGGAGAAGGTGCAGGTCTTGTTTCTTTAGTCCCATCAAATGATTTTGCATCATTCCGATATTTGTGTCCCGACTTCAAGAAGCGTCGATGCCCCATGTAACAAAACATTCTGCCATGTTTCAGCCTTCTATATTGAGTGTTTATGTTACAAGAAGGGCATGCAAACCGACCATAAGTGCACCATCCAGAGAGAGTACCATATGCAGGAAAGTCATTTATAATCCACATGAGAGCTGCTCGCATTTTAAATATCTCCTTAGTAGAGGCATCGTATGTTTCTACCCCAACATCCCATAATTCATTTAACTCTTCTATTAGAGGTTGCAAAAATACATCGATATTATTGCCAGGCGCCTTGGGTCCAGGAATAAGTAAGGACAGAATGAAGAACTCTTGTTTCATGCACATCCATGGAGGAAGATTATATGGCATTAAAATCACTGGCCATGTACTATGAACAGTTCGCATTGTGCCAAATGAATTGAACCCATCAGAAGCTAGTCCTAGGCGCACATTGCGAGGGTCTCCAGCAAATTCGAGATATCTACTATCAAATTTTTTCCAAGCTTCAGAATTTGCAGGATGTCGTAGAACTCCATCTTTGTTGCGCTCTTCATGATGCCAGTGCATTGCTTTATAAGTTTCCGAAGACATAAACAGTCTTTGTAGCCTTGGTTTTAATGGAAAATACCTTAGGATCTTGGCTGGGATTTTTCTAGCATCATTTTTCCATCTAGACGCTCCACAAACATTGCATTTATTGACATTCTTATTAGCAAACTCTTTCCTAAAAAGCATGCAATCATTGGGACAAGCATGAATTTTCTCGTACTTTAAGCCCAAGCCTTCAACTATCTTTTTGGTCTCATAGAAAGAAGGAGGCAATTTTTCTCCTTCAGGCAGCGCATCCTTCAATAGTCCAAGCAAAACATTAAACGATTCATTTGACCATTTGAACATGCATTTTGTACGGTACAGATGCATCAAAAAGGACATTTTGCTAAATTTCTTACATCCTGGATATAGTTCTTCATTTGCCTCCTTCATGAGCCGTTCAAACTTATCCACCTCTGGATGCGATTGATTTCCAGATGGATGAGCAGTATTCTCTTGTAAGTTATGCTCTACGCCACCTAATTCACTAACGTCGGTATCCATGAACTGTGTAACACCTGCAAATGCATCATGTATCATTCCTCTCATATCATCACCCCTTTGAGTTGACTGACTGCGATTATTTGCTTCAGCATTATTTGATCCCTTTAGAGACTCACCATGACAAAACCAAGTATCATAGGATGGTAAAATACCATTAACCACAAGATGATCATATGTTGTAGCCCGATTTACTTGATGGATAAGCACACACTCCGTACAAGGACACGCAATTTTTTCTCCATCTTGTTTTTCAGAAAAGGCATGATTTAAAAAATCCTCTACTCCATCCAAATATTCTTTACTAACTCTTTTACAATACATCCATCTTTTATTTGTAGGATTGTCCATGACGTTCAAGATAGTCTTTTCTTTTCTATAATTACTGAAAGAGCTAAAAATGCGTTAGTAAAAAGGTGGAATTAACGAAAAATATAGCTAAAATAAAATAACCATACTATTAGCAGGTAATTCCATGGCTCAAAAATATCATTTTAACAATTAAAACTATTAAACGGAAATTTATTTAATCATAAAGTTCATCTCAGGCATAAGTTTTCTGTATTACTTAAGGAAATACACATAGGCAGAACACAGTCATCTAAAAGGTGTAGAGTCTTAACCACAAAAGACTATTCAACTGTTATCTGGATGTAGTTTACATGAACGTGAATGAAGGAATATTGGGTGGTGAATAAGACTAGGAAATTGAAAAAAAAGGCAAAAACTTCACCGAGCTTATCAATGTTTAGTGTTTACAGGTACTACATATTGACAAGGTAAAGGAATTAAACCTAGAAATTTGAATTTCTCTTCAAACAGTAAAACTGCAAGCATGCAATGTTACCAAGGAATATGATCCCACCTGCTCGGGAAATTCCAAAAAATGGTGTAAAATAAACAAAAAGGAGAAGTTTCTTCTTAGTTTTTAGTGGAATAATCAGCACGATTGAGCATCTTTTTACAATATCAATACCAAGAATCATTGGAAAACTTATTATCTCCTGTAGGCATTTGCATCTCTATCATGAAAATGTAGTTGAAAAGCTTATACATGGCATATTCTACTCAAGAATGATAGTGAAAACAGATATACAAAGTGTAAACAGCTCCTTCAGATCACTTATTCCATGTTTATTTAATGTAGAAAGTTACATCAATTTAACCTTTAATAACTTGTTGACAATAGTTCATGCAACAAGTGCTCATCAAGCTTTCTTACCAAGATAAAAGTGATACAGGAAGCTTGACACCAGGATAAAGAATGGGGATACATATTTTAGTATATCTATAAGGAACCTCTTAACCACCCTTCTGTATTCTTCTTCCCTCCTACCCGCTATTCCCTGACGAAGGGGAACCTTTTGAACAGTGAAAAGGACGATGAAAAACAAAAACAGGAAAGATAACCACCCACTTTTTGTTTGAAACTAGAAACCAACAATCTGAGTATACTGTGAATAAGCTTCTGATGCAGCCTCTTAGTTTTCTTCAAATAACTTTAACAGCGATATGCATCGACTACGGAGGATTTCAAACAGATATGCATCGACGACAATGAAATTTTTTGAACAATGACAATAATAACAGAAAATATACAAAGGAACAAATGCATCGACGACAATGAAAATATAAAGATTTGACACCACAATGCATCGATGACAATGAAAATTACACACAACATCTCTACTAGTGGTAGATTCAATGCATCGACGACACTTAGAAATTTCTGAATAATCACATGAATAGCAGAAAACAGAGGGAAAAAATCAGAAAAACAGTCATGGAATAGAGGAGGAATAAACCCAATCATCCCACATCAATTTAACAGCAGTCGGATATCACAAACAACGGGCATATGCAGAAAAAATTGAACTTTTGCAAATCTCAAATCCCAACAGTTGAAGGCACAAATTCGTACCTGGTAAGCAGATTGCTTTGCCAATAAATACAAGAAATTGAAGGAGAAGAATGAGTTCTGAAACAATCTTCAAACCTACACGAAAAGAGAAGTGAGAAACAGATATAACTGAGAATACTAACAACGATGATAGAGCATAATCGAGCAGCACAATCCAAAACTCAACTGTTAATCGCATTGGCTGGGTAAACAGAGAAAATACCTCAAAAAGAATTGCAGTTATCTGGGCAAAAGGCTGGCCGGCGACCTATATATAAGTGCAATTTTGACTACTAATCGTCTCATCCGTCTCCAGTTCAACGAAGGAATATGTTTTCTGATTCAAGTCGATGAAGGAATCGTATTTCCTAATTTTCTGATTCAAGTCGATGAAGGAATCATAAGAGGAATAGGTTTCCGCTGAATTACTGATTAGAGGGAATCTTCGATTTTGTCCTAAAAAATATAGAGGGAAAGATTAATTATTTGGGGGAGGGAAATTTAAAAAAAAAACCTATTGCGCTGAAAGTTTGCGCATAAAACTAAAGGTTATTTTAAATTTTTAATGGCAATTAATTTTTATTGCCGATAAAGGGTTATTTTTTAGTGGCTAATGGTCATATGCCGCTAATATTTAAGCTTAAAGAATTTATTAGCGGCAATTGCCTTATTGCCGCTAAATAATTTCCACCAAAGGCCTTTTTTGTAGTAGTGGCTCTACCTCCATCCTGCATGACTGAAAGATCGCTACCTTATCTTGCATGGCTGAAAGATCGCTACCTTATCTTGCATGGCTGAAAGATCGCCACTTTATTTACTCTTGCATGGCTGAAAGATCGCCACTTTATTTACATCTTGCATCGGCTGAAAGATCTCCACCTTTATTTACACCTTGCATCGGCTGAAAGATCGCCACCTTTATTTACATATTGCACGACTGAAATATCGCCACCCTTATTTACATCCCGCATGGCTGAAAGATCGCCACCTTTATTTAAACTTGCATGGCTGAAAGATAGCCACTTTATTTATATTGCACGGCTAAAAGATCGCCACCTTTATTTACATCTTTCATGGGCTGAAATATCGCTGCTTTATTGCATTTCATGGGCTAAAAGATCGCCACTTATTGCATTTCATGGGCTAAAAAATTTGCCAAATTATCTGAGGGCATCATTGTTCTGAGACATCATTCTCATAGCCCGAGAACGCCATGTCATGGCCTGAAGATCCATTTAATTTCTCCCCCATCATTATTCAAAGGCATCATGGTTCAGAGGTATCATTCTCATAGCCCGAGTGCACCATTTCATGGCCTCCGAATCCTTTATTATATTCTTTATGGCCCAGGACATCATGGTCTGAGAACGTCATCCTAACCATCCAAAGACAACATTAATGGTCTGATGGAAAATTGAATCATGTTTAAATTTTTGCACAATCTATACTTGTATTGCTTATTTGTAGGTAAACCAGAAAGCAACGGCGTCTCAGCAGGAGTGATCCCTCTCCAGTTCCCACTGCCCTATTAGGCTTTAACCATCCATCCCAACCTAAATATCGCATCCGTTGTTGAAAGACCTCCATCGGCATATTCCGCCGACGGATCATGAACTACATATGGCCTGATTCATGTAAGACCAGGGATATGTGGGTAGCCCAGGAACCAGAGCATGGTCAAATTTATCAAAACATTTCGTTCGATCAAATTGGCCATCATATCTTTACCCGATAACTCTTTCATCCTTCCCGGGTAAAAAGGGGCAGCTGTTAATACCCAATTTTTTCCTGTATATTTTTCATATGCAAAATACCTTTCAAAATAGCATATGTATGCATACATAAGTGTGTCCAAATATTTTAGTATTTTTTCCAATTTTTAAATCTATTTATTGCCTATTTTAGCAGTACAAAACCAATAATTATTCCTCAAATTATCATTTTTGGTGATTAATCTATTTTATTCTCATATTTTACCAAAATATAGCTAAGGTAATTTTTGCATATTTTTTACAAATTTGTTGAGTAATTAAATTGCACATAATTGCAATTTTAGCCTACCTTAAGATTTAATTGCGTTTATAATTACAACATTGATTCCAGTATCTTTAATTTAATATTTATATATTATTAATTAATTTAGTACCTTAGATTTATTTCCTGTCACGACCCAATTCCAGAACCCGGTCGTGATGACGCCTCTCGTGAAGATAAGACCAGCCAACTAACCCAATTCGTCTCTTTCAAAAATAATTAACATAAATGAATAGCAAAAATACGTCTTAATGACATTAATTAACGGTATTTACAACCCAACACAGCCCGACCGGGGTGTCATAAGTCACGAGCATCTAGAAAGATTTCTAATACAACTACAAGGTCTGTAATACATGAATTAAAATTTAGAATCAAAGAAGAAATCCGGTGCTGCGAACGCTGGCGGTCACCTTGCTCAGCTACGATAGCAAATCCTCAACCAGCTCAAACCCGCTACCGGGTAAACCAATACCTGCATCTGCACGCGAGGTGCAGAGAGTAAAGTGAGTACTCCAACTCAGTGAGTAATACAGGTAAATAATAATTGAGCAACAAGAAACCACGTAAAGCAAGTCATCATGCTATATAATACAGTGTAACCCATTTGAGAAAACAGTGAAACCGTATAAACTTTAGAAATATCTGGGCTCAGTTTAAAACCTCTTTCGAAAATATCCTTTTCCAACAGTTAAGCAAATGAATGCGAAACAGATAGTACAAGTCACCACATAAATCAGCCCCTCGGGCACAACACTCCAATAACAAATAACACCAGGGTATCAGGTAAGCGGTGCAAGAAGTAGCATGGAAGCCAATGAAATGCGAGCGCAGAAATGTCATGACAAATAACGCAAATAGGAACAAATGCATGAGTGCAATGCAATGCATATACCGGTACTCTCAAATACCCACTGCGGCGTGCAGTCCGAGCCAACCATATATTTATCGTCGACGGCGCTCACTAAGGGGGGTGTACAGACTCCGGAGGGGCTCCTACAACCCAAGCGCAAATATCAAGTCATCTCGTGGCATCAAATCTAGGCCCTCGGCCTCATATCAATATCAATATAATACCGCTGCGGCGCGCAACCCGATCCCATAAATATAATATCGCTGCGGCATGCAACCCGATCCCATAATCAGTCCAAAATTACATAAGCCTCTCGGCACAATAGCAAATAAATTATTCAGCCCAAACTTCATTAGAAATATTATTTAAGTCCCAAGTTTTGAGAAAAGTGGCTGAGTTTGCAAAACAGTATTTAATACTAGGACTGAGTTCAATTTTCTGTACACATTGTAAGAAACCAGTAAAACAATCCCTGAAGGATTCAAACAGTTGGCACGAAGCCCAATTATGATAACTATTCCATTTAATAGGATATCAATTGAACTCCAAGCAATTAGGTAGTATTTTCATTAAGCGGGACGGACTAAGTCACAATCCCCAATGGTGCTCTACCCCATGCCCATTATCTGATGTGCAAGTCACCTCAATATAGCACTATGATGTGCAAATTCGGGTTTTCAAACCCTCACTCTATTATTTACAATCATTACTCACCTCGAGCCGGCAAAATCCTACACCGAAATTCCTTTTCCCCTCGAATCGTCCTCCAATCGATCCGACTCTAGCCACAGTTAATTCAATTCAGTCAATACTAATATAGGAATTAATTTCATATGAAAATACTACTTTTCCAACAAAATCCGAAATTAGCAAAAATTTGCCCGTGGGGCCCACATCTCGGAATCCGGCGAAACTCATAAAATCTGACAACCCATTCCGATACGAGTTCAACCATACCAAAATTATTAAATTCCAACATCAACTCGACCTCCAAATCTCAAATCAATGTTTTTATGGAATTTTACAAAATTTCTCAATTTCTTTTGAAATATCAATAATCTAATGCCAAAAATGAAGATTTATTCATGGAATATAATCACAAGGGAGTCAAGAACACTTACCCCAAGTTTTGTGGCGAAGTTTGTCTCTGAAAATTGCCCAAACCGAGCTCCATAGCTCCAAATGTGTAAAAATAGCCGAAAACCCCGTCTTATAGCATATTTCTGATTCGGGCATCACAGGTGGCGTGGGGTGCTACCTGTGGCACCAATTCCAATAGGTAATAAATCCGGGCATCAGGGATAGCGCCCCACGCTACCCTGGGCGCTGGATGATGGGAACTATTTTTTTTCGACACGAAAATGGGCATAACTCTCTCATACAATGTCCGAATTAGATGATTCTTTTTTCTATCGCTCCAAAATTTCAATACGGATCTAATTATTCAATAAAAACTAAATTTGGAGCTCATTTGATTAATATGGTACCTCTTTATGTCCAAAGATACGGCGTTGAAACATCAACTAAGAGCGTGATACAACCCGAAACACACCCGAGGCCCCCGGAACCTCAACCAAAAGCACCAACGCATCTTAAAACATTATTCAAACTTGTTCCAATCCTCAAAATACCTCAAACAACACCAAAACCATCAAATTACATCGAATTCAAGCCCAAGTTCTTCTAAAACTTCCGAAACACGCATTTGATAAAAACCCAACCAAATCACTTCTGAATGACCTGAATTTTTACACGCACATCCCAAATCACATAAAGAAGATACAATAACTATCGGAATTCCATTCTGACTCCCAGATCAAAATCTCACCTATCAACCGGAAATCGCAAAAATACTAAATTTGCCAATTCAAGCCTAATTCTACACCGAACCTCCAAAACCACTTCCGATCACATTCCTAAGTCACAAATCACCTCTTGGAGCTAACCCAACCATCGAAATTTACATTCGAGCCCTCTAACATGTAATTCAACTTCCGGTTGACTTTTTCCTACTTAAGGCTTCTTAAAAGAGACTAAGTGTCTCATTTCTTATTAAAAACACTTCAAATCAACTTGATTACACAAGATATGGATAATGAAGCAAAAGGAAGCTAAAAATGGGGAACTCGGAGCGGTAACTCATGAGACGACGGGTCGGGTCGTCACATTTCCAGAAACTATTTTACTATTTTTTATAAAANAATTGAACCCAATTTTAATCTCAAATGGACCAGGCCAATCCCTAAATTACCCGCCCCTAACCCAATTTAATCCAACCCGCCCGGCTTCCCAATAAATCCAGGCCGTTGATCAAAATGATCAATGGCCACAATCATTCCTTTCCTTTTTTAATCCACCAACACCCCTTAACCCTAAATCATTTCACCTAACCAGCCGCCTCTGAAATCCCCATCTCTCTCAAACACTCTCGAACCTTCCCTAACCCTAGCCGCCTCTCATTATCTTCCACCTCGAAACCCATCGAAATCCGTGGCTTCCCAGGCTGTGAGAGCCCTATACTCACCTCCCCTTGCTCCCACGTACTTGATACCTGAAGATTCAAGGCCTGGCCTTGAAGGTTTGAACCCAAACCTCTATCGATTCAAGGTTCTCCGGTCATCTCCGGCGTTGCTCCGACATACCATGGTTGTTTGAGCCTGATTCTGACCTCTCCGACTCAAATCGTTGACCTTTCTAGTATTTCTCATTTCTAGGGTTCTTCTGAAACCCTAATCCTTCGAGGTTTTCTCCGATTTCTTTGATCTTTTGTGTATTTATGCTTTCCTTGAGCTTTCAAATTATTTCCCTAACTTTTCTTTCAAAAATTACTTTCAAAACCCTTCTTTTCCGATCTAGGGTTTTCTAAAAAATTTTAAGTGTTTTTATGATTTTCTTTGTTATTCGTGTGTTTGCCTCTACTGTGTTCCGGTATTATCTCTTGTATGCTTCTCTTACTGTTTTTTCCTATACTATGGTTTCGTATACTTTTCTAATGTATTTGTTTACCATGTTCTTATATATTTATCTTACTATGTTTTTCTATATGCTTTTCTGCAATACTTTTTCGGTGTTCTTGTGTTCTTTTACTGTATTTTCCTACTAAGTTCTTAATTTTCTTTGTTTTCCTTCTACTGAGCCATGTTTAAGTTTCTTCTAGAAAACCTCTTAAGCATGCTTCTTCTACTATTCTTATCAGTATTTGCCATTATGTTCTTTGAATCCTTCTACTGTGATTGCATATTACTTTGCTATCATGTTTTCCCATAAGTTCTGTTGCTGAAGAAGCATGGTCTTTCTGAAACTTCTATACATGATTTCGATTCAATTGCTTGCCCTCTCATCTTTGCTTTATGGTTTGCTCAAACTAGGGTTTTATTTCAAAACCCCTAAATCTTTCAGACTGACTTTGAGTCTCTGAACTGAGTTTGGACTTCCTTGTTTTCATATGATTCCGACCTCTTGCTAAAACTCTCCTACACTGGAGTTTCTACTGATTTTACAATAGCATGACAAGTTTCTTTCATGTTTAACGTGTCTGTATGCTCTTTATATGTGATGAATCTTTCTTTAAAAAGGCTTTCAACTTGTGACTAATTCAAAACCCCTTCTAAATAGGTCTGATTGATTCCCCTTCCATTGTTTGCTGATTTTCCTTAAATTAAAACCTTTTCCATCTTTCCGACCCGGTTCATTCATACAAAATCTCAGACCCTTTGATTTACTGGTTGTTAATTGATCTTCTTACCTTGTTTGCACAAACCGTGTATTGTCAAAACCATGTCCTTAAATAACTTTTATGTATGTGCCCTTAATTACCTACTTTGCACAAAGTGTTTGATTAATTTCTTTCGTTAACTGGTTTATACCCATTTGAATCTGAATCCCTTAATTAAAGGGAATCTTGTGTAATTAATTGACAATCAGTTCTTCAACTATTTTCTTACTTTATTTCCTCATGATTTTTACACTATAAATATACGACTCTTTAACACACAACACACACGATTAACAATCCTACACTGCACTTCACAATCTCCTCTGAACTCATACTCTCTCACAATAACATTCTTTTCTTGTCTGCATTGTGGCTTGCTTACAAGACCTACTGCTTTCTTTGTTGGTTTTCCTTTGAAACTGGTATGTCCTAATTTAAGTTTCAGCATCATCACAATGTGTTTACTTACAGCTTTTGTATCCATGTCTGCT
>MU759495.1:4651-21409 GCA_026770625.1 Nicotiana glauca | reverse complement strand
ATATATATATATATATATATATATATATGTGTGTGTGTGTGTGTGTGTGTGTGTGTGTGTGTGTGTGTGTGTGTGTTATATGAAGGCTTGTTTGATCTTAAGACCAAAATCTTGTAACTCGAATTTGGTAACTTGTTTTGCTGTTTTAGGGTGTGTTAATAACTCAAGTCTTGTATTGTGTTGAATTTACACTTTGTCTTGTAAATATGTTCAAAGGAGAAAACTACTTTTCTTTTTTATACTCGATAGTTTGAAATTTGTACAATACAAACTTGCAGTTATGTTAAATGAAAGTATAATTTTGTTAGGAAGTTTCTTTAACGTGTTGATTACTCAAGAAGGGTTATATCACCTTATGTTGATATTTTGACATTATATTTCATTTAAAAATAAATATATTTATGAAGTATATTTTCAAAAATAAAAATATTACATTTGAATCTTAACGCATGGGCCTATTTTCGCTACAAAATTATTCTAAATATTCTTTTTTAACTAATATCTTTTTAATGTTGTAAGTAGTAAATTAGATTTGTCCCATAAGTAGCACCCTCCAAAAGGGGTTGCTACATCTTCAACACAAAGGCCTTAGGTTTTAAAGCACGCGTTGCACTCTTTTTCCCTTAGATAGATTTTTATCCCGAATGGATTTTTCCGGTGAGGTTTTTAATGAGGCAACAATCATATGTGCAACCCGGGGACAATTCAATAGTACCCGACACTTCTTTACAATCAACCTCGAATACTGGAGGGCATCACCCTCGAATGTTATGATTTCAAAGAAGATGCTTCGTGTCAACAAGGTCTCGACGGGAAAAATTTGTAAAGGGTCAAACGGTCAGACGAGTTGTACTAAATTGCCCGAGCCATAATGACAAAATATGTATGCATGACCGATCTATTGAAAGAAGTACCTTTTCCTTATCATATGTTCCATGCCTTAGTAAAATTTCTATTATACTGTAATGACCCGATCGGTTATTTTTGGAATTTATGCCCGGATCCCCCATTAATTGTTTCTCCTAAGTTTGTTTCTGCTATTTTGGTTTGCCGGGACATTCGGTGTTAGGATTCGGAGTGTTTTGGACACTTAGTCCCTAAATGAGAGCTTAAGAGTTGAAAAATAGTCCGTATTCGGAACAGCGTGAAGACGACATCGGAATGGAAATTCGATGGTTCCATTAGCTCTGTTATGTGATTTTGGGGTTGGGAGCATGTTCGGAAGGTATTTTGGAGGTTCGTAGCTCATTTAGGCTTGAAATGCCGAAGTTTGAATTTTTGAAGTTTCCGGTCTGATAGTGAATTTTTGATCCGGGGGTCGGATTTGAATTTCGGAAGTTACTGTAGCTCCGTCATGTCATTTGGGACGTGCATGCAAAATTTCAGGTCATTCGGACAAGGTTTGGTTAGGTTTTTGATCGAAAGCGTGTTTTGTTAGAATCTGAAGTTCTTAGGCTTGAATCTTTGATTTAATTGGATTTTCGGTGTTGTTTTAGGTGTTTTAAGGATTGGTACAAGTTTGAATGAGGTATTAGGTGGTATTGGTGCTTTTGGTTGAGGTCCCGGGGGCCTCGGGGTGTTTCGGATGCTCAACGGGTAAATTTTAAAGTTAGAAGGAAATTTGCAGCATGCCTTCTGGTGTTTTCCCTTCTGCGGCTTGGGAACCACAGAAGCGGCTTGGAAGCTGCAAAAGCGGCTTGGCAGCCGTAGAAGCGGAAAGTGGACGTTGGCTTGGAAACCGCAGAAGCGGTGTAATTTCCACAGAAGCGAACTCACTTCTGCGATGGGTGGACCGCAGAAGCGGTTGGTCGGCTAACTAAGAAGAACCGCAGAAGCGGTTGGTTTTCTGCAAAAGCGGTACCGCAGAAGCGGTCCCTTGTCTGCAGAAGCAGAAATTTCTGGACAGAAATAGAAATTTCGAGGGTTTAATTTCATAAGTTTGGAAATTGATTGAGAGCACGGGAGAAGGCGATTTTTAGTGGGTGTTGAAGAGAAAATCATTGGGTAACGTTTCTTTGATCCCTTTTCATTATATTTCATCATTATATATCTAAATACATCATTTGAATTTGAATTTAGGATCAAAAACTTGGTAATTTGGGGTAAAAGTTCATAGACCAAACTTTGGGGTTTTGAGGGGTCATTTGACCTCCGATTTGGGAGATTTTTATATGGCTAGACTCGTGAGAGTACGAGGGTTCTGAAAATATAAAAATTATTCATTTCCGAGACGTTGGATAGAGGGGCATTTTGGTCACTTTACCTATTTTTGCGCCCTAGCTTTAATTTCAATAGTGGAATCAGTTGTTTGCAATATTATTTACGATATGTAATTGAATTGAATAGATTTGAGCCATTTAGAGTCGGACACTCGTGGCAATGGCGTGGTTTCTATTGATATTGAGCCGGTTCGAGGTAAGTGGCTTGTCTAACTTTGTGTGGGGGCCTTTCCCCTTAGGATTTGTTCTTGATATTTGAGTGCCTTGTACGCGAGGTGACGAGCGAGTTAGACTACGGGACGGTATCCCGGGTGATCCATTGGACAGTTGAGGAGAGGGCTACAGGACGGTATCCTGGGAGACCCTTATTGGTATTTGAGATTGAGCTGTGGTTACCCTGTGTTTTCGCTTTATCCTGGTAGTTATCATTGTTTCATTGATTTGCCTTACTACACTGCTGCGTTTAATTATTTTGTCAGAATTCCACATTGTTAATTATTGCTACTGTTATATTTTTGCCTCAGTAGGGCCCTGACCTTTCCTCGTCACTACCCAACCGAGGTTAGGCTTGGCACTTACTGAGTACCGCTGTGGTGTACTTATGCCCTTCCTGCGCATATTTTTCATGTGCAGATCATACATGTACCTCTACTCAGGCGCACTATCCTTGAGGCGAGGAGACATACGGAGACTTCGAGGTATATCTGCAGCGTCGCAGACCGAAGAGTCTTCTTCCTTATTCTAGTTGTAGAGCTGTTATCCTATCATACTTTTGATGTAGTTATTCTGGAGATTAGAATACTTATTGGAATTCTATTAGCCTATGTTTTCCCGTAATTTTTTGGGTTTTGGGATTTGGTTGTAGACTTCTGCATATTCTTAGAGTTGTACAGGCCGGAAGGCCTTATACTCAGTTGTTATTTTTCATATGTTCAGTTTTAATTGGTTTTTCCGCAAATATTATATCTTTTCTGCAATACTTGGCTTACCTAGTCGTGGAGACTAGGTGCCATCACGACATGTTCACGATCAGTGAACTAGGGTCGTGACATATACAATTCGTACATACAATATTTTACGAAAATTGGCACAATAGTTGTCACACCTCCTTTTTTACACACCACCCCGAAGGATAATATATAAGGGAGTTTTTTCACTATAAGTGACATTATTCGAACTAGAATTATCTATTTATCAGAGTCGCCTCTTGGGATAATTTATTTGGTGTCCCAAGTCACCGGTTTATTTTGAATACCAAATCGAGGAAATTTTTGACTTTCCAAGTGAAGTCAGCGAACCAGAAATTCTGACTAAGGAATTCTGTTAATTCGGGGGAAGGTGTTAGGCACCCCCGGATTCTGTGGTTCTAGCACGGTCGCTTAAATTATCACAATTGGCCTATTATCAAATTTTAATACATGTTTCAAACCTATAGTGCAATTTTAACTTATTTACCGCTTTTAATTAATTTTAAAGAAAATTAAACGTCGTCTAAAATATATTTTTGGATCGCGTCACATGAAATGCACCTGCAATCCGAGACATATTTTATTCAATATTTTAGGATTTGGATTTGGGTCACATGAAATGCACACCCGAGTTTAAGAAGGTAATATTATTAAATGGCGCGCCTAAAGCAACTAACGCGTCGATAACTTTGCGGAGGCCATAAAAATTCGCTAAATGACACGTCCCGAGTTCTAAGTATTTTAAAATAATATAATTAAAGAAGGCCATGCATTTGTAATTTTGTTTGGCGCGGCGCACTTCAGTTTTATTTTAAAGGAAGTCCTAACTAAAGCTCGTAGAATCATGAACTATTATTGTCTAATATGGTTCAACTCCTATTCTAATTAAAGGACTTTAAAAATCAACATTAAAAGAAATTAACTAACATTAAAATATTTAAGAATATTTGAGCCCCAAGATCAAGCCCTGACTCAATCAAGGACAATTTCCATTATTGAAGAGGCCCTTAGTTCGAATCTACCACTTAACTTGGAAGGCTCAAACACTTACATTCTCATCTTTATTAAACCAAAAGAAGACAAAGGCTATGAACAAAGCTTTCAATACTTTGGGCCTGGAATAGGCCCAACAAATACCGGACATCTACACCTTAAGGCAGCAAAAATCCCTCCTATCTCAAGGTGACTTAGACGTTCAGGCCCATAAGAGACCCAAACTTTACAAAACGAGGCTGAAGGTAGACTACCTCTGAATCGAGCCCAAATGGACACAAAGAGACGTAGAGCTAAGGAATTATGCCACATAAATTTGATCTAACAATTTAATATGCAGGAAATATTAAATGCTTCGCAAATTAGTTTTGCATTCATATCCTGCTATCAATTCCAATTTTTGCATTGAACATTGGATCCATTAAAAATAAAGCATTCACCTTAAACTTATCGCTTAATATGAACTTCCAACTACAGGACCTCAAATGAAAGCCCACAACACATTGATCTTATAAAACCTTCAACGTTAAATTCCTGGACTCCTTTTTATTAACATATCTAAACATGGAACAACTAAATCAACATATGCTGTAATTCATGCACCAAATTCAAACACTACACATAATCACTATTGCAAAAGAAGCATAACCCACAGTCTATACACAATAGATTTTAACCATTTTAGCTTAACCTCAAAACAAACTAGACCTCTTTAATTACTTAATGAACAATCAGCATCTAGTGCATGCCTAGGATTCCATAAGATTGCAGCTAAACATGTTGTGATAATCCAGGAAAATTACACAACTGAGGGAAACCCAATACAATTAAACAACAGCTAACAGGCAGGATATACCTACTGGCTATATTACATGAGTAATACATCAAGCTTTTACAATGACTCAAAGTCAAATATATTCATACAATGGATCACGGCAAAGAAATTTAGAACGACAAAAGAGGTAAAGTTTTGAATCAAAAGACTGATGCTAGGTTTCAACTCTTGTTTTCCAATTTTCATTACTCAAACTTTCATTACACAATCAATAGAGTTTACAGAATCGTGTACCTGAATATGGCCAAACAAGATTATAAACTGAATCAGAGGTTCAGCAAAATGACAAGCAGCAGCAAACACCAACGATACTAGCCCAGAGATAACAAAGAATGCCTAGATTTTAAATAATTTTGAGCCATCAACAGAGTTAAGTAATCCAGCAATCAAAAATTCCCACCAAAATGACCCAAACACTGGAATACTAAACAGATGCAACTCATTTTTTTACCCCTTTAAGCTATTCAAGAAGTGAATTTCAGGGATTTTTCCTAATAGAACATTGAATTTTTAGAGATTTCAGCTGCTTATATTTCTCTACTTTTAGCTCTTAAAAATCTGATCTCCAACCCTCCCTTGCAATGCAAGAATGGCTTGCCTTTATAGGCAAGCAATTAGGGCAGCCCTACAGATTTATTTTTACCCCTTAGCTCCTTTTTAATTTTTGCTTTTTGCTTAAAAGTCCCTAAAGTCTTGACTTTTTTCCCAAGTTAATACTACCAAAAGTCTGAAATTCAAATTAAACCCCCCCACTAGAAGCTTCCAGGGGCATCACCCACTAAAAGTTTCCAGGGGCTCCCTAATTTACCTTTTAGACCCCTAAAAATTACCTAAGTCTACCAAACAGGGATCCGGGTCAAGTGACCCAATTCAATGGGTCTGAATGGACCCAAATGAATTCATAATTTGGCCTAACGATCACACCTCAATCAAAATAGTGTTCAGTCGACCCAAAGAACAAGAACCAGGAATCCCTTTTTTTTAACATCAAAAATTCAACTCAGCCTTTAATACTGAGTGATTAACAGGGATGACCCAAATAAACTAAAAGACAAACAAAAATAAAAATAAGCTAAATAAAAAAAATAGCAAGAGATGTAAATCAACCTTGCTAAGCAGGCACATGTAAAATTAAACCAAAAGAAAAAGAAAAAGAACCAGGTATAGCAGAAATAATGATGAAGGAAAAGATTAATCAAAAAAAAAACTTACTATAATCGGACCAAGAAAAGGAAGGCTCGAATCTTCAAACCTTCGGAATCCTGGTCTAAACTGATATTAATCGTATGTTCCCATAGGGAACGAACGAATAAAATTAATTTACACCAAGAATATCCACAGAATCTTGATTTTAGAAAAATTAGGGATTGGACTCACGTTTGGTATTCGGAAAATTTGGCTAAGGTTTGAGGGAAAAGGAGTTAGTATTTGGAATGAGATAAGGCTGGGGGATCTAGGGTGTAAATTTGGGCTTGAACGGAGGCGGCGCCGCCATCGGGGAAAATTGTGGCGATGCTAGGATTTTGAAGATTCGAGGGGTTACAGTGGGATTTGAGGGAATATACTGGTAGATTCATGATGAGGGGGTTGAGGTGAGCTTGTGGTGTGAATTTGGTGACGATTGGCCGCCGGCCGCCGTAGTAGGCGATTTCCGACGGGCGGCGGAGACGGTGAAGGAAGGCTGGTCTCTAGGGTTTTGATGGAGGAGAGACAAAGGGGTAGGGGTGCCATTAAGATACTAATATATTAAACATACACCACTTCAGGGCCGTTAGATCACCTAACCTAGACATCTAGGATTAATTTAAAGCAAACGGGGTCATTTTGGGTGGTAAGGGGCTGGACCGGGTATTGTATATGGGTTTGGGCCGGGTAAGCCGGCTGGGGCAGTTTTGGGCTTGGGAATTTTGGAGATTTGGCCCTGAAATCTGAAATCCTCTTTAACTTTTTTTCCTTTTTATTTTCTTTTCAAAACAAAAATCTTTTTCTTTTTCCAAATAAAAATAAAACCTAAATTAAATCTCAAAACTAGATTACCCTAACAAATTAGATTAAAAAATAATAATTAACGACAAACTAATCAAATACCAATTTAAAAGAAAACTAGTAAAATTCAAAGCTAAAAATTAAACCAAAGCAAAATAAATCAATTTTTTGTGATTTTTGTATTTTTGTAAAATTCTAACTACTAATTAATCTAAAATATGTAAAATTAAATCTTAAATGCGCATGCAACGTATTTTTTTTATTTTTTTTGAATTATATAAATTAAAAATACATACAGAAATACAAATAAACATGAAAATTATGCAATTAAATCCTAAAAATCAAATAATTAAAAGAGAATTCCTAATTTTAAGAATCCTGTAAGAGTAAATCATGCGAGGCAAAAATCACGTGCTCACAATAGCCAACTAAAGCTCGAGCAATTAACACCGTACTCGGGGACTGACATTCAAAAATCGACATGCACGAATTTTTACACTTCGAAATCTAAAGACCTTAAAAAGGCAATCCTCGATTTTATAGGCCACGACCACCCCACTTGGGGAATGATACTTCAAACAAGTTTGAAGTATAATCGAGAAACAAGCCCAATGGGAAAATATCGAGTTAAAGGCTACGGTCGAACTAACACAATTCGGAGATGTCCAAATTCCGTAATTAAAAAAGCCTTCAAATATTTTCACAAAACTGATCAAACAAGGCTACCCTCGGAAAAATTACAAAAGGGTTTCGATAACATCAACCCTTGAAAACCTTAAGGGGTACTAAATTGTTTGAACTCTCGAACAAACTTATGCTAAGGCGTAAGAAAGTTTTTTGACAACATTAAATCCTAACGGGTACAGATTTATCTCATGCTAAGGCATAAAAAATTAAACTTTTAAGCCGAAAAAAGGAAAACTCCACTATTTTGAGGTCGTATCGGCCCGATTAAAGAGCCTAAGGGCCATTAAATTATTGAGCTCGAGGGTATCACCCTCAGATGTTATGTTTTCAGTGAACACGCTTCGTGTCAAAAGGCTATCGATAAGAAAATTTTGTAAAGAGTCAAACGAGCCGTACTAGATCGCCCAAGCCCTAATAACAAAACATATACACATGAACGATCTATTGAAAGAAATACCTTTTCCTTATCAGATGTTCCATGCCTTAGTAAAATTTCTATTTTACAATTTCGTACTTACGATATTTTATGAAAATCGGCTCAAGAGCTAATCACGGCCAAAGCTCGGGCAACTAACACTATATTCGGGGACTGTTATCCAAAAATCAACATGCACGAATTTTTAAACTTCGAAATCTTAAGACCTTAAAAAGGAAATCCTCGATTTTATAGGCCACGACCACCTCTCTCGGGGACTAGTACTTCGAACAAGTTTGAAGTATAACCGAGAAACAAGCCCAATGGGCAAATATCGAGTAAAAGGCTACCACCGAACTAACACGGTTCGTAGATGTTCGAATTTTGTAATAAAACAGGCCTTCAAATATTTTCACAAAATCGGTTAAACAAGCCTACCCTTGGCAAAATTACAAAAGGGTTTCGATAACATCAACCCTCGAAAACCTAAAAAGGTACTAAATTGTTCGAACTCTCGAACAAACTTATGCTAAGGCATAACAAAGTTTTTAGACAACACTAAATCCTAATGGGCACAGATTTATCTCATGTTAAGGCATAACAAATTAAACTTTTAAGCCGAAAAAGGGAAAAACTCACTATTTTGAGGCCGTATCGGCCCGATTAAAGAGTCTAAGGGCCATTACATTATTGAGCTCGAGAGTATCACCCTCGGATGTTATGTTTTCAAAGAATATTCTTTGTGTCAATAGGGTCCCGATGGAATTTTTTTGTAAAGGGTCAAACGAGCCGTACCCATGTAGGTTACCCGAGCCATAATGACAAAACATATACGCATGAATGATCTATTGAAAGAAGTACCTTTTCCTTATCAGATGTTCCATGCCTTAGTAAAATTTCTATTATACAATTTCGTACTTACAATATTTTGCGAAAATAGGATCAAGAGCCAATCACAACTAAAGTTCGAGCAATTAACATCGTACTCGGGGATTGTCATCCAAATATCGACATGCACGAATATTTACACTTCGAAATCTTAAGACCTTAATAAGGCAATCCTCGATTTTATAGGCGACGGCTACCCCCACTCGGGGACTGATACTTCGAACAAGTTTGAAGTATAATCGAAAAACAAGCCCAATGGGCAAATATCGAGTTAAAGGCTACGACCAAACTAACACGATTCAGAGACGTCCGAATTCCGTAATAAAATAGGCCTTCCAATATTTTCACAAAACTAACTAAATAAGGCTACCTTCAGCAAATTACAAAAGGGTTTCGATAACATCAACCCTCGAAAACCTTAAGGGTCACTATATTGTTCGAACTCTGAACAAACTTATGCCAAGGCATAACAAAGTTTTTTGACAACACTAAATCCTAATAGGTATAGATTTATCTCATTCTAAGGTATAACAAATTAAACGTTTTAGCCGAAAAAAGGAAAAAGCCACTATTTTGAGGTCGTATTTGCCCAATTAAAGAGCCTAAGGGACATTACATTACTGAGCTCGAGGGTATCATCCTCGGATGTTATGTTTTCAAAGAATATAGTTCGTGTCAAAAGGGTATACATAGGAAAATTTAGTAAAGGGTCAAACGAGTCGTACTAGATCGCCTGATCCCTAATGAAAAAACATGTATGCATGAACGATCTATTGAAAGAAGTACATTTTGCTTATCAGATGTTCCATGCCTTAGTAAAATTTCTATTTTACAATTTCGTACTTACGATATTTTATGAAAATTGGCTCAAGAGCCAATCGCAACTAATGCTCGGGCAATTAACACCATACTCGGGGACTGTCATCTAAAAATTGACATGCACGAATTTTTAAACTTTGAAATCTTAAGACCTTAAAAAGGAAATCCTCAATTTTATAGCTCACGGCCACCCCTCTCGGGGATTGGTACTTCGAACAAGTTTGAAGTATAACCGAGAAACAATCCCAATGGGCAAATATCGAGTAAAAGGCTACCACCGAACTTACATGGTTCGGAGATGTCTGAATTTCGTAATAAAACAGGCCTTCAAATATTTTCACAAAATCGGTTAAACAAGCCTACCCTTGGCAAAATTACAAAAGGGTTTCGATAACATCAACCCTCAAAAACCTTAAGTGGTACTAAATTGTTCGAAATCTCGAACAAACTTATGCTAAGGCATAACAAAGTTTTTTGACAACACTAAATCCTAATGGGTACAGATTTATCTCATGCTATGGCATAACAAATTAAACTTTTAAGCCAAAAAGGGGAAAACCCACTATTTTGAGGTCATATTGGTCCGATTAAAGAGCCTAAGGGACATTACATTATTGAGCTCGAGGGTATCATCCTCGGATCTTTTGTTTTCAAATAACATGCTTCGTGTCAACAAGGTCTCAATAGGAAAATTTTGTAAAGGTTCAAATGAGTCGTACCCATGTAGATTGCTCGAACCCTAATGACGAAACATGCGTGAACTGTAACGATCCGACTGGTCGTTTTATTTTTTAGAACACCGCTCCCTTAAATAAAACTTCCTATGCTTTCTTTAGCTAATTTACTACTCGCGGGAATGGTTGGTTCGAGAGTTAGAAGGGTTTTGAGTGAAATATATCCAATTGTTTCTTTAGGAGTCTCTTAAAAGACCAAGTTTGACTACGGACAACTTTTCGGGAAAACGGACCCGGATTCATTATTTGATGGTCCCGGTGGATCCATGGGAAAATATGGGACCTGTGCATATGTCCGGAACTGAATTCTGAGGTTCCTAGCCCGAGTAATGAATTTTTATTAGAAATTGTTAAATTGCAGTTTTAAAGAATTAAAGAAACTTAGAAGTCATTTATTTCCTAGTTATCGGGCTCATATTTTGGTTCCGATTCTTGATACATGTCCGTAATATTGTTTAAAACTTGCCCGTAAAATTTGGTGTCAATCCGAGTGGTTTAAGGGCGTTTTGACCCGTTAGAGGAGAATTAAGAACTTGAAGTTCATTAGTTTGATTCATTTGGTTTTAGGAGGTGATTCCTAAATTTAGCGTTGTTTCGGGTGTTTCGAGGGTTCAAGTAGGTCCATCTCGTGATTTCAGACTTGACGGTGTGTTCGGGCACGGCTCGGGAGCCCCGAGCGTCAAACGGATGAGGCTCAAGTGAAGTTGAAATTTTGAGAAAAATCTGAGTCTGCTGCTTCTATCATAGCCGCATCTGTGGTTCTAGGACCGTAGATGCGGGACCGCAGGTACGGTCTAGTCTTCACAGAAGCAGCCCAGGACCAGGCCATGAGAAACCGCAGAAGCGGCCTCCAAGCCACAGATGCAGGCCTCAGACCGCAGAAGTGGTCCCTGCCCTCTTGGCCCAATTCCGTAGATGCGGCTCCCTTTCCGCAGGTGCGGGACCGCATCTGCGGTCCCCAAACCACAGATGCGGAAACCGCTGGGCAGTGAGTTCATTTAATTCGAACTCAAAGGTTTATTTCATTTCTACTCTACACTTGGGGGATTTGGGAGCTTTCAAGAGGGGATTTCAACATAGCATCTTGAGGTAAGTTACTTCCATTCATCCTTAGTTTAAATACATGTATATTAAGTAGATTATACAATAAAAATTAGGTAAAATCAAAGGGTTAGAGCTAGACCTAGGATTTTAATAAAACTAAGATTTTAACCATGAAATTTGCTATGAAATGAACTAGAAATCATATATTATTGATCCTTAGGTTGTAGGGAACAACATTCTTCGAAAAATCTCGGAATCCAGGCACGTGTGCCCGGGGTTGGAATTTAGAAAACTTGAGAGAAAGGTTGGGAAATGGCTTAAATAGTTATAATTCGACCTTGTAAACCTATATTGACTAGTCCTTACTTCCTTTAACTAGTTTGTGATCGTTCGGCTCCGAATTGAGGCCTTGAGCTTGTTCTTGATAAAGTGCACGTTGGAGCGAGGTGAGTCTCCTTTCTAACTTTGTAAGAGGGAATTATCCCCATAGGTATAATAATTGAAAATTTTCTATTAAATGCAAGGGCTACGTACGTACTAGGTGACGAGAGTCCGTGCGTAGCTACTATGATATTAATTGTTTGGGTAGTTTATGACCCACATCATGCCTAATTCGTGATTATCTTGATATTAACTTGTTAATATGATCATTTACGATATGCTAGAGACTTAGAAGAAATAAAAGTGAGCATGTGAACTTGTTAAACTCTTATAAGAATTTATTTGTCTATAAATGCGGCTTCATGTGTATTCTTGATGTTTTCTTGATATTTATGGATCGGGCCGATCGCCTTGGTGTAAATAGATGCATCTATGGTTTGTACCGTTCGACCCTTAGCAGTGCACAGTTTATTTTCTGTTGGTGTGGGCCGTCGACCTCGGCATGATTTCGCATGATATATATATATATATATATGCTAAAGCTTAGTCATGACATGTTTTCTTGCTAAGTGTTTAAGAAATGTAAATGGTTAAGTGAAATATGGTCAAGAACATGATTTTGGATTCTCCTTGTAATCTATCAATTATTGGAGACCTTTATGCTTGGCATAGTACATTGTTATTATATTATCTTGACCCTAGTAAGTATTAAGTCGACCTCTCGTCTCTACTTCTTCGAGATTAGATGGGATACTCATGGGGTACATATTGTTTATGTACTCATACTACGCTTCTGTACTTAATTGTACAGGATCTGAGGCAGATACATCTCGTTACCAGTCCAGTGCGCTCCTTGAGCTTGTGGCAGAGACTTCCACGGTGAACTGTTTCCTTCCTATGCCGCTCAGCAGCCGGATGGAGTCTTCCTTTACTTTTGGTGTCTTTCTCTATCTCGGACAATAGGATAAAGTTGTCTTTTATATATTCTACTAGATGCCCATACTTGTAACACCAGGTTATGGCACACACTTTGGTAGACATTTGTTTTTTTTGGGGTTGTATAACTATGTTATTTATGGTGTTTTGCACTTCTGGCTTAAATCCAAAGTAAGTATCTATTACACTCAATTCTGATTAAAAGCAACATAAGAATTTAGTAATGTTTCCACGTTGGCTTGCCTGGTAATGGTGTCGGGCACCCTCATGACCTATTGTGAAAATGGGTCGTGACATGAACGATCTATTGAAAGAAGTACCTTTTCCTTATCACATGTTCCATGTCTTAGTAAAATTTCTGTTTTACAATTTCGTACTTATGATATTTTACGAAAACCGTCTCAAGAGCCAATCACAAATAAATCTCAAGCAATTAACACCGTACTCGGGAAATGTCATCAAAAAATTGACATGCACGAATTTTTAATCTTCGAAATCTTAAGACCTTAAAAACTCAATCCTCGATTATATAGGCCATGGCCACCCCTACTCGGGGACTGAAACTTCGAACAATTTTGAAGTATAACCGAGAAACAAGCCCAATGGGCAAATATCGAGTTCAAGGATACAACCGAACTAACACGGTTCGGAGACGTCCAAATTCCGTAATAAAATAGGCCATAAAATATTTTCACAAAATCAGTTAAACAAGGCTACCCTCGGCAAAATTACAAAAAGGTTTGATAACATCAACCCTCGAAAACCTTAAGGGGTACTAAAGTGTTCGAACTCTCAAACAAACTTATGCTAAGGCATAACAAAGTTTTTGACAACACTAAATTCTAACGGGTACAGATTTATCTCATGCTAAGGCATAACAAATTAAACTTTTAAGCTGAAAAAGAAAAAAAGCCACTATTTTGAGGCCGTATTGACCCGATTAAAGAGCCTAAGGGCCATTACATTATTGAGCTCGAGGGTATCATCCTCGAATGTTATGTTTTCAAAGAACATGCTTCATGTCAATAGGGTCTCAATAGTAAAATTTTGTAAAGGGTCAAACGAGTCGTACTAGATTGCTCGAGCCCTTGTGACAAAACATGTACGCATGAATGATTTATTGAAAGAAGTACCTTTTCCTTATTAGATGTTCCATGACTTTGTAAAATTTCTATTTTACAATTTCGTATTTACGATATTTTATGAAAACGGTTCAAGAGCCAATCGCAACTAAAGCTCGAGCAATACTCGGGAACTATCATCCAAAAATCGACATGCACGGATTTTTAAACTTCAAAATCTTAAGACCTTAAAAAGGCAATCCTCGATTTTATAGGCCACGACCACCCCACTCGGGGACTGATACTTCGAACAAGTTTGAAGTATAATCGAGAAACAAGCCCAATGGAGAAATATCGAGTTAAAGGCTACGGTAACACGGTTTGGAGACATTCGAATTCTGTAATAAAACATGCCTTCAAATCTTTTTTTTCACAAAACCGGTTAAACAAGGCTGCCCTCGACAAAATTACAAAAGGGTTTCGATAACATCAACCCTCGAAAATCTTAAGGGGTGCTAAATTGTTCAAACTCTCGAACAAACTTATGCTAAGGCATAATAAAGTTTTTTGACAACACTAAATACTAATGGGTACAGATTTATCTCATGCTAAGACATAACAAATTAAACTTTTATGCCAAAAATAGGAAAAAGCCACTATTTTGAGACCGTATCGGCCCGATTAAAGAGCTTTCATTACATTACTGAGCTCGAGGGATTGCCCTCTCTTAACCAAAAACCAAGGGTTTTTACCACTCCGAGTTCAAGCAGGAACTCACTCGATTATAGAAATTATAGCAATCCAATTTCAACAAAATCTTCACGAGGCAAAAAGTGAGTTAAATTCCTCACGAGGCCTAAAGTATATCGGAATTATCATAAATCAAAAACAAAATAAAGTTTTCAAAACAAAGATCAGAGACAATTCGGAAAGAAAAAGGATCGTTCATATATACGAGAGTATTTACAAAGACCACTTAGGGTCTTACACAAAAAACCAAAAAAGAAGAAAAAAGTTCTAAGTGCCTAATCTTCCACGGGAGCTTCATCTTCATCTTCTCTGCTCTCAGACCCGCTCGCACTCCCGGAGTCATCATCAGAGAGTAAAGCTTTGCCTTCGTCTTCTAGCATTTTCGCATCATCGATATCAGCCGTGAGGTCAAAGCCACGAGCGTGAATCTTCTCGAGGGTCTCTCTCTGAGACTAGCGCTTAGCATGATTGGCAATGCATGATAATCGAACCTCAGCGGCGTCAAAAATTTCCTTTGCTTGAGCGTTAGCAGCTTCAGCATCGGCTCGGTAGATGGCCATGATCACCTCTGCCTCGGCCTTCACTTTCTCCGCCTCGGATGTGGCTTTCGCAGGCTCAGTGGCAAATGAAGTCTCGAGCTCGTCAATTTTCTTGGCGCTGGCCAGGCTCTGATCATTCACTCTTTGGAGTTGATGTTCAACCGAAGACAACTTGGCTTGGGTCATATCTTTCTCTGAGGCGAAGCGGTCCATGTTTTGCTTCCACCCTAAAGTCTCTACCTCCTCGCGAAGCTGCTCGATTTTCTCGGCATTCTGCTGAACCTGCAGGAACTAAGTGTTAGTCACAAATATCAAATTGATTTGTCAAGCTCCTAAAAATGTACATTACCTGTTCGATAAGATCGGTTTGCTTTTTATGGGCCGTTGCCAATTCAGCTCGGAGGTCCCTTATCTCCTCTTCTTTTTGCACATAGAGGTGTTTGAGGGCGTCTCTCTCCTTCGTGAATGTGAGCATGTGATTTTTACCCTAAGCAAATTATTCCAAAAATGTCAAATAAAATGACTTTGACAATTTTAAGAATTTTGTTGCATTCTTTGTGTTAGTTGGTCACATAATAACTCATATTAAAAATACAAAAATATGCATATGTATTAAAATTTTTTAATTTTTACATTTTTAGCATTAATGCATTTTGGGAAAAAAAAACAAATGGAAGAAAAATAAAAAATAGTTCATTTTAGTATTTTATTGTTTTAATTGAAAATTACTACAAAAGGGTTATTAAATAATTTTTAGAGATTAATTAGAATAATTGTTAAGTTTAATTTTAATTTTACAAAATCAAGAAAAATACAAAATATACTTATATATATACATATATATACACACAATGTATTGGGCCAAAATACCCTAAAAATACCCTAAAAATACCCAGCCCAAAACAAATGCAACCCGCCCCAATCCGGTCTGTAGGTTTCATAGGACAAACGACGTCGTTTAGATATAGGAGATCTGGACCGTTGAATTATTGATCTAACGGTCAAATTACAAGGCGGCTCATCCGTTAAAACGACGACGTTTTGAGCCATTAGATCTGAACCATTCATTTGTTTGATCTAACGGGTAAGATTGAACCATCAATAAATTAAAACAACGTCGTTCCCTCAATATGATATCAGCCCAGCAAAATATTTTAAAACGACGTCGTGTGGGTTATGGGAAACCAATCTCAACAATCCAAACACTTTAATCCAACGGTCCTCAAACTCTCATTGATTATATACATAAAATTGTCTGAAGACAAGCCAAACGTTAGAGACACAGAATCTCCTTCATCTTATCTCTATAGTTCGCCGGCAAAGTCGCCGCCGGTAAACACCATTACTTCCGTTGCCTCCCAAATTTACACCCTAGAAAGCTTCAAACCTCCTCTCTTCACTCTCATAAATAGTTTCCCTCGAATCATTCTTCAGACCTTCGAATATCAATTTTTGTGTCGCCGGAACCCTACTCCGGCGAACACAGTTTATGCCAAATAAACC
>MU759493.1:0-16757 GCA_026770625.1 Nicotiana glauca | reverse complement strand
GTTATTATTCTCTCTTATTACCATTGAGTTGGGAGTACTCACTTTACTCCCTGCACCTTGCGTGCAGTTGCAGGTACTGTTCACCCGGTAACGGGTTAGTAGCGGATTGAAGGTATTGCTATCGTAGCTAAGCAAGGTGACTGCCGGCGTTCGCGGCACCGAGATTCTTCTTCTTCTTGATTTTCAGATTTTACTCTATGTATTATAGACTTTAAAATTATAATAAAGACCCTCCTAGATGCTCGTGACTTGTGACACCTCGGTCGGGCTGAATTAGGCTATAATATTGATAATTAATGTTCTTTAAGTTGCATTTTCCATCTATTTATGTTTAGTAAGTGTTGAAGAAACGAATTGGGTTAGTTGGCTGACCTTGTTTTCACGAGAGGCGCCCTCACGACCGGGTATGGAGATTGGGTCGTGACAAAAAGGCACATAAGTTAGAACATGTTTTGAAATCAAATAAAAGCAAATACAACAGTTGAGCGACCGTGCTAGAACCACGGAATCCGGGAATGCCTAATACCTTCTCCCGGGTTAATAAAATTCCTTACTCGAATTTCTGGTTCGCGGACTGTTAACAGAGTCATAATTTTCCTCGGTTCGGGATTCAACCGGTGACTTGGGACACCATTAATCTCCCAAGTGGCGACTCTAAAATATTAATAATAAATCCCGTTCCGATTGTCCTTTAAGTGGAAAAACTCCTTTTATACACCCTTGCGGGTGTAGTAGCGAAAAAGGAAGTGTGACAGTACCCTAAACCGATACAAGTGAACAAGTAGAGTATACTAAGGCGCTTGAGAGAATCATTTCGAGTAATTATAGGTATCTAGTAATTTACAACCACCACTCTATCTAGCCAAGGGAATTTGGTTTAAGAAAAAAAAACCCCGATGCACTCAGCTCCCGCTATGCGCGAGGTCCGGGGAAAGGCCGGACCATGAGAGTTAATTATACGCAGCCTTACCTTGCATTTCTGCAAAAGGCTATTTCCACGACTCGAACCCGTGATCTCTTGGTTGTATGACAACAACTTTACCAGTTACGCCAAAGCTTCCCTTCAACCAGGAGAATTTGGTATCTGCATTTTTTTTTTTGGGGGTTTTGAAGTGAAAATTGAGGGTTAGGGCTTGAGATTTTGGAGAGTGAACTTTGGGGTTTTGAGTGACCAAATGAGGTCGGATTTTAGTAAATTTGGTATGGTTAGACTCTTGAGTGAATGGACTTCCGGATTTTGTGACTTTTGTCGGATTTTGAGACGTGAGTCCGGGAGCCAGATTTGAGCCAATTTCAGAATTTGAGTCCAATATAGTAGTTTTATTGTGGAATTGGTTCCTTTGGCATATATTGATTGTGTTGTATTACTTTTGGTTAGATTCGGGAAGTTCAGAGGCCGATTCGAGAGGCAAAGGCATCGCGGAGGAGGACTTTGCTCGGATTGAGGTAAGTAACAGTTGTAAATCTGGTCCTGAGGGTATGAAACCTCAGACATTGTGTCTTGTGACTATTTTAGAGGTGACGCACATGCTAGGTGACTGGCGTGTAGGTGTGCACCGAGGGGATTGTGACTTTGTCCGTCCCGTAGAACTGTAAAGTTGAATAACATTATATTAGCTATATGCTCTCTATGTGTTATGAAAGATTGACTGTAAATCAGGTTAGAAACCATGTTTAGGCTATATGTTGGCACTGTTGGGTCCCGTAGGGGCCGCATTACATGTTGAATTGCCTGTTAAATGTTGTTTGTACCCAATCATAATTTTTACTCGCATATCATATCTCAGTCACTGTTATTTTGTTTGATGCATCATGTTATTGCTGTTTGGGCTGATTTTTTTGATATCTGATAGCCCGAGAGACTGGAGAAATTGATGACTAAGTGATGCCGAGGGCCTGATTGTGAGAATATTTATGGGATCGGGTTGCACGCCGTAACATGTTTTATTTTTTTATGCTAAGTGAGGCCGAAGGACTGATTGATTTATGCCATAATTGGCTTGTTATAGTGCTTGGGCTAAAGGAGCCCCTCCGGAGTCTGCACACCCCTAGTAAGTGCAAGTACCTACTGAGTGCGAGTGCCGAACAACAAGTATTGAGTGATTGTGAGGAACGAGTGACTGGGAGGAATGAATGATTGTGAGGTTGGAATGATTGGGAGGACTGAGAGATGATTACCAGAGAGGCAATATATGATTACATTATTGATGCACACAGTTTCCTTATATCCATGTTTTGAAAACTATTGAAAGATATTCTTATCTGGTTTTACTTGAATTTGACTAAAATAAACTGTTTTGACTTGAATTACCAAAACTTGGGAAGCATGACTATATTCCTTTCTAAAATTATTGAAAATGAACTAAAACTGTGTAGCTCGTCACTATCTTCAGTTCCTTATTTGTTATTGTTGCTTACTGAGCTGGTGTACTAACGTTACTCCCTCCACCTAGTGTGCAGATCCAGGAATTGTTGGACGCGTAGGTTGTTGACAGTACTCGTAGCTGGTCATTGGAGATCGCAAGGTAGTTGCCGGCGTTCAAAGCCCTGTTTTCTTCTTCCCTATCTTTCCTTAATTTCTGTATTTTGGATTCCAGACTATGTTAGTCTTGATACTTTCAGATTGGTTATTTTAGATGCTCATGGCAAGTGACACCCCGATGTCCGGCTTTATTTCTGCACTTTGTTTTGGGGTTCACCCCGTTTTATGCCAAACGTTTCAGTTATTTTTAAAAGTCTTGATTTATTTCTGGTTATTGTTGAAATCGTTTTGGTAAAGGTCGGCTGGCCTAGTATCATTGATAGGTACCATCACGACGGGTTGTGTTTTGGGTCGTGACAATATATATATTTTTAGTACATTTTGTCTTCTACTATTTCCTCCCTAATGCTTCAAATTCATATTGTTTTCCTTTGACTGTTAATTTTATATTATAATCAATTTTACCATTAATGCTCTTCTTATGAAAATTAATTTATGTACCTTAAGAGTATCAACTTGACAAATAAATTAACTTATATGAATTCAGAGAATTAATTATTTGTTCTTAATATTAAAGAAAAGAACTAATTTTTGCTAATTCAAAAATTTAATATTATCTCATCCTAATTTTTAAATATTAATTATAATTACAATTTTTTAATAAAAAATCTAATTTCAAATAGTTAAAAAGCCATTAGTATGTTAATTTTGAATTGTGTACTTCCGGAATCATAGTGCTTTTGACTCCTAAAAATTTTGCTAATGCAAAATTTCTAAGATTTATAATAATAAGAAAATCTTATAGTTTAAGATAACTTTAATATCAACGAACTTCTAATAAGAAAAACTATATAATGTAAAAAGTGTCGCAAAGGGTCCGGAAACACGCTCACCCTAAAAGTTATGATATAGATAGCCTAATTAATGTTGCAAGCATTAGTGTCTATATATACTCTAGTGCTCCAAAGCATCCGGAGAACATATAAGCATTAATAAATTTAATAGATCATAAATAATAGAAAATCAACCAACAAATTAATTCCATAATCAAGACGTTTTCACATATTAATATTTGGTAGTCACAAAAGTTCTATATGAAATATATGCAAGAGCTTCACACAGACAAAAACAACTTTTATACGATCATAGAGGAGAACGAAAAATACAAAACGAACAAAGATAAACAAATAAAGACGCGAACTTTATGAACCTGACCAAGAACACACAATTAGTGGCGATTTGGCCAGACGCCAACTTTAACTTGCACAAAAATTACTTGTAAAAGTTTACATGTTAGATTTTGATTTGGACTCAACAATAGCTCTATGAATTTCATTACCATAAGGCGGTAAGAAATATACACTAAATTTTTCTCGAGTTTATAGGAGTTATGTTTGTATTGAAATTGTTCACAAAAGCAACGTTTATTTAGAATTCTATTAAGTAAAATATTATGCTACAAGAGGAATAAAAGGATTCCTTAGCTTAAAAGAAATGGTAAGAAGTTTTAATATTAGAAAAATAATTATAATTAAATGATTATTTTGTCTAGTATAAAATTAATTTTTAAAGGATAAAAAAAGCGAACGACATTCTCTAAGGGGCTTCGTGCTTTTAATATAACTAGTCTTAAGGTACGCGCTTTGCGCGTGTGCATATCATTGAATATATAATTTAAAAGATTAATATAAATATTACTAACTAATAGTTTGAATTGAATGACATGAGAAATTAGAAAATAAAATACACTCAAATTCATTTACTTCTCCAGTGTTAACCGTTAATTTTGATTAGGTTTTCATGCTTAGTCATAATGAAACATACATCAAAGTAATGTTCTAAAATATTATCTCTAATTAAAAATTTGCTTAAACTTTTTTTGAACTAATTATAATTAAAGAATATTAATTGCTTGAGCTTTTTTTTTTTACCTTGGTCAAAATAAATATAGAGAAAAAAGATTGTTTGAAAGTACTTTGAATATTTTTATACTAAAATTACGACATAAAAATGATACTTTTCATTGGCCAACAACAATCTAAGCCGTAAATTTTCTTTTTCTAAAAAAGGGGAATGTTTTGTTTAGTTTTTTTCATGCTTATAGCATACAAGGAATATTTAGTATACAAAATTTAGTAAGTTAGGCCTCGTCACATAGAAGTTCAAACAAGAAATATTTAGCATATAAAATTTTAGTTGATTTGGAACTCCCAAAAATATTAGGAAAATAATGCAATTAATCAAGTTGATTTAGAATTTTTACATATTAGCAAAATAATTAAATTACTATTTTGTCTAATGTGAAATCTAATCTTAAAAGGCAAAAGAGACGAATAACATTTCGCTAAGAGCTTTCGTGCTTTTAATATAGTATAGATAGATAGATAGATAGATAGATAGATAGATAGATAGATAGATAAATATAGATATAGATAAAATTGAAATGTACCTAATAATTTTTTCAATATGGAAAGCCTGGATAGTTTCGTCTTATAAATACTACTCCCCACGTTCACCTTTACTTGTCCAGTATTCTAAAAATAAATTTTCACTTGTACTTATGACTTTTAGCATGCATATCAAGAGAAGACAATTTCTTTTTTCATGTTATACCCATAATATCAATTATTCATTTCAAATTATTTTCTCAAATCCATTAAAAATATGCATCAATTAATATGGATATTATTGTAAATTATGCACTTCATTTTGTTATTTCTTAATGGGTATGCAAAGTCCATAATGAACAAGTAAAAATGAACGGAGAGTATAACAATCTTAATATAGCATAGGATAGGACTTAGCATTCTATCAAGCCTAGATGTTTGGCTAAAATAGAAATGCATTTCCCAAAGAGAAGACAAAGGGTCCACTTTTAAGGGTGGATTTTTTTTTGTTGGTAATTAACTTCTTTTGTATTAATCACTAAAAATCAGTCTTTATAAAGCCATAGTCCGACATAAAACTCTGTTGACTATCTCATTACCAACTAATTTACTGAATTACAAAAATAAAATAGTTATACTAAGCTACTCTACTGTCAAAAATTATTATATTTGTTTTCTAGCTCTAGGAACTACTCTAATATTACATATATAAGCTATTGCTCGTGCTAACTTCACTGCTACGATATCTCTGTTAAAAAATACGTGTATTCCTTTCCATCCATAATGCATATATACTTCAGTGACCACCAATCTGAAAATGCTGGCGCTATTTGACTTTCCTTTGGTTTTGTTGATGATCCATTGAATATGTTGATCCCAGTTGTGATTATTTGATTGATCCTCTTGAATCCACCTCATTACTTGTTTCCACAATATTGCTGTATATGAGTATAACAAAAAGAGGTGATATCTTGTCTCCACATGTCCTTGGCATAGAACACAATATTGGTTAATGTTCAATCCCCAGTTAACTAATCTATCCTTGGTAGGTAATCTTTCTTGTAGCAGTAACCATAAGTTGAAAACAGCCTTTGGTCGAGCAGAGTTCTGGAATTGCGTGGGACCAATTAGTATAAGACCAAAAATTAACCTAAGGGTTTATTTTCTGAATAACAATTTCTAGTAAGAAAAAAGGAAAAAACATGAAATATTTGGTTTTAGCATAATCGAAATATTCAGTAAATAGTAGGTAAATGCTCACGAAAACAGTTTGTCCGATCAGGTAAATGGGCCGGCCCATCAAAGCTAGGCCGAGGTACAAAAGATGGGTTTTAAACAGTAGCCCAGTCCCGTCCCAACTAAAAGCTCAACTAGTTAGTTTCTCCCTCATCGACTACAGGAAAAAGCTTTTGCTTGTTTATGAGCAGAAACCTTCACATCTTAAATCGTCCCTTCGGGGACATCCGATAAAATTGGAACGATACAGAGAAGATTAGCATGGCCCCTGCGCAAGGATGACACGCACAAATCGAGAAATGGTCCAAATTTTTTTGAGTTCCATTTTCGTAAATTTTGCTTTTTTATTCAGTTGAAATTTCTAACCTGAGGTCAGTCTCCATTTTTTGCTTTAGAAATATTGATTAGAGTTTTCTGCAGTTTTAGTTTCTGAAGTGCATTACATATATTGTATTGAGCTTATCCTTTGGTGTGCAATTTTTGGTCCTGGAAGATTTAGGTCAAATGGCATTATCCCAAAGGTTTTATCTTTTGGAAATTATATGCCAGTTTACATGTCAAATAGTTTTTGAAATTGGGTAAATTAGTGTTTTGAACATATAATTTAACAGTTAATCTGAAGAATGTGTTTGAAGAACATTTGTGTTGTTTAGTATTGGAAATTAAAGCATTGAAACTTTCTGTTTTTAATTTCTCTTGCTTACGTTGCTAATTTTTTTTTAATTAACAAAAATAGGAGAAAATAATTTCTCTGGCTTACCTAGTTTTAGGCAAATTGCATACAAATGGGAAAGAGGGAAATGGATATACATAAGCAAGTATGTATAAGGCTTTGTACTCTTCATTTTGCCTTGAACACCTATGCCATATGTGTATAAAATGGTTATGCATCATATTCGTATAAATGATTGAGTATATGTTATTTGATTCTTTGAACTATACAGTAGAACTCTACTAGAACTTCAATATCCACGTCCGATCTACAACAGCTAAAGAATTACCATCTCTTGCACTAATTTGAGGCAAAATGACTGCTACTGAATGTTCAATCAGTGGACAAGAACTTGACTGGAACTTTGGTAGCTAGCTTCCTAAGAAGCCAGCTTGGGCTTGTTGACTTTGCCAAACAAATTTTTTGCGAGTCAGGGAAAGCAGACATGGGTACTCAGGTGGGGGGGCGCCACATAACTATGAGAGATCGAGTCATTCCATTTATGGAGAGACAAAATGCACGGGCACATACGTTGCCAGTTAATTAGATTTGTCATGGTTCAGAAAATAGGGAGAAGAACCATGAACACCAGGGCTAAAGGAGTCTGAACTAAATAGTGTTATATATTGAGAGAATGCTGATTTCTTAATCCTTCCACGTTGCCGATTTATGGGAGTTTCCTAAGAGGAGCCAGGATTATTTGGAACGTTAAACAAGGAGTTATTTAAGCTTTCAACCAAAGCAGCTGTAGGTAGAGTAATGCAAAAAGTTTATTAATCTCAACCTGGAGTTTCATGCTTGAGATTCTTTAAAAATGTTACCAGAAACTGAAGTCCCGACGCAGTTTGGTAAACGTGCTAGTTCAAAATTCAAGAACCTTTGTTAATTGTAGGTAAGTTTTTTAGAGCCCGCCATAAAAATCCTACCAACCATTAAAATAGATTCTTGAGTTTATGGCAGAAGAAGTCGAGCCCAATAAAATGTGTATCTTCTCTATTTTTTTGGAGTAACACAGCTATATTAAATTACGTAGGTGCCATGATTGACTTTCTTAGCTCATTACCATTTCGTAACTGTAGCCCTCTTGCAATTACTTACCAGTACATTCTTGTTGCTGAGATATATGTACTTACTCTTTTAAAAATCAAAATGAATTTGAGACCAATACATGCGTCCATCTATAGCTAGAGTTTGGAGCTTTTGTTAGATTTTTATTCTGCCTCACTAATATGTGGGTGCGCATGTGTTTAAACTACTTCGCGAAGTCATACACCAATTACGCACCGTAGAATTACTCGTGGATTTGTGAAAATGATCTTTGTTAATCAGTGAAATAGATCTCCCTCTGCCGCAATGTTTTAATCTCCTTGCTGAATCATTAATTTAAGAAGACTGGGATTGGCATCTAACTTGTAAAATGTGGAATTTCCTTCATAGGCCATCACATGTTAGACTCTACTACATAATCTTTCATGACTCCACTTTCATCATACTTCAATTCGAACCGAAGCTTTCTTCTGTTTATCTAGCTAGTTGTCCCATCCCAACCAAAAACCCCAACCAGCTAGTTGTCCCTCATCGGCTATAGAAAAAAGCTTTCCTCTGTTTATCTACCAAAACCCTAATAGCTAGGTTCATCTCTTCGGGAACATCCGATAAAATTGGACTGCTGGGCAAGGATGACACACACAAATCGAGAAATGGTCCAACTAATTTTTTTGACATTTTTCCAGAGCTCCGTTTTCGTGGGTTTTGATTTTTTACTCATCTTATTCATGAAATCTCTAACATGAGGTCAGTTTCTATTTTTTGTTTTTGTGTATGTTATATGCTTCTTAATTGCTTTAGAAATAGTGATTAGAATGTCGTGAATTTTTAGTTTCTAAAGTGCATTAGGAAGATTGTATTTGAGGTCAGTTTCCATTGTTTTGGGTTTTGTTTTGTGTATGTTAAAAGCCTCTTACTTTACACAATGTGAAATTTTAGTTTCTAAAGTGCATTATGAAGATTGTATTTGAGTTTTTCTTTTTCTTTTGGCGAGCAATTTTGTGCATGGAAGATTTAGGTCCAAATGGCAAATGTTTTCTCTTTTCTAAACTATGTCATGTCAAATACTTACTGAAATGGAATAAAATCCGAGACGGTCCGTTGTGAACATATTCTTTAACATTTAAAGAGGGAAGTGTAAAGTTGTGAAAAATATTTGGTTATTTGGTGTTGGAAATTAAAAGTAATGAAGGCAACGTAAAGGCTGGCTTCTGTTGGATAATGACTCCATTATACCACCGAGAGTTGTGGTGGGATCAATAGGATCTCTTCACCCTAAACCAGATGCTTGGAGTTCAACCGCTTCCCCCTTTTATAGGCCTTACGCGACCCAAAATTGGACAGAGATTCATCTGTTTTGTTACTTTGTGATTAGATTGCGTGATTACATTCTCAATTTACTGTCGGAAGTTTGTGTGGTTAACCTTTTCTTCCGCCGAGGGTATATCGGAAATAACCTCTCTGCCTTCCTAGGGTAGGAGCAAGGCTGCATACATCCAACCCTCCCCAATCCCCACTTGTGGGAATTCACTAGGATTGTTGTTGTTGTTGTTGTATAATCGTTGCCTTGCCCTCTGTAGCTGATTTGATACAATTCAGTGAGCTCTTATTCTACTAAGCACTCTTTCTTGAACACTTACTTCTGGGTGTTTTTTCCTGTCAGTTCTCATGAGTATTGAGTGCCTTCTCAAGGTCTTTTAATTTTATAAGCTTCTTCCACTCTGTCACGAATCACTGCTAGGCAGGTATGTGAATCGCAGAAATTGATTCTTGAGGAGATGAAAGCAAAGACTGATTGTGCTTGATTTTGCTTGCTCTAAAGTCATTATAAACTGAATCTAGAAAAGGACAGGACATTGAATGAGGATCAATGATCCAGATAATAGGAATCTTCTGCACCGAAACTTTTAAGGCATTCGCTGATCAATCTCTTTTTTTCTGAGTAATTTCCATCTAATAGAAGATGGCTAAGCCTCTTTTGTGCAATTGACGTTTCTTAAGGAGATACGTGTCTACATGAATGCTTGTAGTTAATTCGAGTTTCAAACTGTAGCATTTAGGAATTTGTAAGTATTTGCAGATTTTGGTTATTGTTAAGAAATCAAAATTGATTTCATTTTGCTTGTTGGTTCCTTGTTTGGTCTTTATCTTCTGCAGATCCTTTTCTGCACTGTGAGAATTGGCAGAAGGTTTTTCTATAATCAGAAAAGTACAGAAACCCCCAGATTACACAGCCCCCCCAGGGTAAATTCTTTGGGTAACATTAGCAAGGGCCAAAGGGAACATATGGTTCCATTCCTCAAAGGAATTCTCAACGTAAGTTTCGATACCTTGAACATTTGACAGCTGGATAAATATTATAGTAATCATTGGTAAATAAGCCCTCACTATTTCTATGGACACTTTGAGAAGAAAGGATCTGCTGTGGTTTTTTAAGGAATAGAAGATACAATATGTAATATTTGATGTCTTTCTTATTCAAGGTCGTTACCCGCATTGCTTACTCCAGCATTGCACTCTTTTGTTTCCCTATTCTTGTTGTTTAATTTGCACTTCGTTTTTGCCTATATTTGGTGCATCAAAATGGCTGGGCATATTTGCAAAGTTAGGTATCACTTTTAGGCAAATTGTATACAAACGGGAAAAGAGGCAATGAATATAATAAGAATCTCGATAAATTTCTACAGGTTGGATCCGCATCTAACCTACTCCATAACCTATAATGAAGTGACTATACGAATTATTAGTGCCATTTATGTGGCCGACACAAAATGAACATTGGGACCCCAATTGTTTCACTAATGATTCCTCACCGTCCCTAGACAAGTTACGGATTCAGCTCTATAGTGGTATATTCCTTCACAAGGTCGGGGTAAGGTCTGCGTACACCACTCTCCCCAGACCCCACTTCGTGGGATTACAACTGGGTTTGTTGTTGTTGTTGTAGCTCTATAGTGGTATACTTGGCTGAGGGCTCCGTAAGGAATTAATATTGAGATGAATAGGGTCCAAATTTTCATATTGTATCGACCACATAAATGATGTTAATAATCAATTTGATCCCTGATGGTTAATCAGCTCATGGATTTTGTTTTTCCTTCAGAAAACGAAAAGTAAATGGCATGATCAGATAGAAGCTGGACACATGCATAGAAATGAGATGATATGGTTTTGGCCTGTTTCTTTCTTTCTTTTTTTTTTTTTAGAGAGATTCTGGTGTTTCCGTGCACTTGTTAGCTCATAAACACATACACACACACTAATTGCTCAAAATAATTCTATCATTAATAGGACACAAAATATTCAAAGCATGTGCTCCAACCACCATCATTTGCCATGTTCAATGCATGTATATTGTGGTTGAAAGAAAGTAGTTCAGAGCTCCATTTTCTTGTGTTTTGGTTTTTACTAATTCTGTCAAGGTTAAAATCTCCAATATGAGGTAAGTCTCGCTGTATGTGGTCTTTCTGAGAATGACCTTTTTTTTATGTATATGTTAATGGCTTTTGGTTTTAAGAATATTGACTACATTGTTCTGAAATTTTAGTTTCTAAAGCTGCTTTTGAAGATTGTGATGAGCTTCCTTTGGTCTGCAATTGGGCAGAGATTCATGTGTTTCGCTATTTTGTTATTACATTGTTCAATTACATGCTGAATGACTGTGAAGTTTGTTGTTTTTGCTTAATCTTGATCTGTTCTGGTGGAGACTTTGACTGCTCTATAGGCAAAAGCAAATATTTCCTAAAATGCTCAATTGTCACACATTGCCTTAGCACCTCGGTTGCACCCACTTATTACTGGTGCACTATTTGAGATCAAGGACACTGAGGGTAAAGCACGTACTTTTGTCCATCAACAAGATCAAAAGTATGTGTTTCTCCCTTAGTATCCTTGGTCTCGAAAAAGTGCACTAGTAAATAAATGGGTGCAGCCGAGGTGGTAAGGCAGATGTCTGACAATCGAGCATTTTAAGAGATATTTACATTTGCCTATTGACTCAGCTGTTGCAAATGACATAGGAGCCAGGACAGACTTTTTGAGTTCTTTACACTTGCAGCACTGAACATCTTTTTGTAAATACTTCTACAGCAACTTCTTGCTGCTGGATACTCAGTTCTTTAACGATAATACTAATAAAAAAGCTTTCTTGGAGAAGGATTAAATTGGAGTTTGATTCGGAAAGGAAGTTATCCTTGTATTATAAACAAAGTAAATTCTTTCCGTCAAAAAGGTTGGTTTTAGTAAGCCAACAGGAACATAGTTTCTTCCAGTTTTCTGTGGTTTTAGTCTTTTTTTTTGATAACTACTAAAATTTATACTCACTTAGTGTTGAATATTTGAAGCTGGAGCAAATTGCTTGAAGATGCAACCTGAGTCTAATTGGCTTATATTTCAGAGTTATAATCCTTGCCTTGCTCGATTGTTGTATCAATTTTGAGAGCTCTTATCCACTAATTCTGTTTAATTTTTACTGAAGTCACTAGCTACAGAACAGGTCGTCTTCTTTGGGTGACATTCATTTAATTAGTTTTTTCAAATCTCGCATTGTTTATGTCCAAATGCCTACTTAGGCTTTTAGCGACTGTCACATCCTTTGGCGTCAAGAATTTTAATTCAGTCTCTCATCCTTTGCTACTTAACACCTCCAAGTAGCTTTCCTCCTCCTTTATATATAAGTTATATATCGCATTTTACAACCATTTGAATTTCTATTGTCGCTATTATAAATTTTCATCTTGATCCATTTACACCAAGTTGATCTTTTTTTTGTTTTGTAAAAAGTGTTTTACATCCTAGCCATACAAAAAAAAAGAAAAAAAGAGAGAAACCTTAATGCATCCTTAAGAGATTCATGCAACTCCTTCCTGCAACGATATACACAGTCTGATCTCACAAGTGGGGTCTAGGAAGGATCGGATGTATGCAAACCTTATGCCTATCTCGTATGAGGTAGATAGGCTGTTTCCGGTAGACTCTCGTTTTAATGGAAAATCTAATGCACAAAGCATCTTGCGTGTTCACGTAGGGTGCAAGGAAGGAAGGCCACACCCCAAAGGGTTTGTATAGAAAGCTTACCCTTGTGCAACTTGTTTATGCAAAAGAAAAATAGGTTCACAAACGAAGCTACGATCACCAACTTTCATGAGTAGAATGATCCAACGGAATTTCTTTAGAAGTTAAATGGGAAAAACAAGACAGCAAACTGACAAGAAGATGATAAGATTATTCTAGCATCATATCAATTATGGAAGTTTCTTCAATCTGGCCAGCTGACCTACTGTTGAATTTGACAGAAATAGAAATTTGATCTTCTTGATTAGATGAGATGAGAGACTCACTTGGCAATTAAATAAGTTTTGGCAGATCTGATAATAGTCTGCAATGGCTCAACCATAGTAAATGCATGGTTTGCAAGCTTCACATCTTCCACTTCATAACTCACTGTAAATTTTGTAATACATGATTTTTCATCTTTCTCAATCACCTCAAACCGAATTCCGTAAAATACATAGCCAAGATCAACATATCCACCTTCAATCACCTCAGACTGCTTGTATCTTTTCTCATCATCCACTATATTGAACCTCTCCTTGAAATAGGGTATTCCTGGTGTACCTGTTTAAAAAAACAACACAATCAATACAATATGAGTTTAAGGTTGAAACTTTCATAAAGAACTTTGAATTGGAAGGGCGATCCTCCTAGTGAACTTGATTGTACCCTAAACCGACACAGGTGAACAAGTAGAGTACACTAAGACAAGTAGAGTACACTAAGACGCTTGAGGCTACAACCACCACTCTATCTAGCCAAGGGAATTTGGTTTAAGAAAAAAACCAACCCGGTGCACTAAGCTTCTGCTATGCACGGGGTTCGGAGAAAGGCCGGACCACAAGGGTCAATTGTACGCAGTCTTACTCTGCATTTGTGCAAGAGGCTATTTTCATGACTCGAACCCGTGATCTCCTGGTCATATGACAGCAACTTTACCAGTTACGTCAAGGCTCACCTTCAACTAAGAGAATTTGGTATCCGCATTTTTTTTCGAGCTTGTACCTAATCTTGAAAGTTAAGTTTCTTTATATGTGCACAAGGTATCCTGCGTTCACGCAGGGTCGGGGAAACTACTGCGCTCTAAGAGTGTGATATAGATAGTCTAAGCTAATGCAAATATTAGTGTCTATATTTACATATCGACAAGTTGAAAATATGTAATTATCACATTAAAGTAGGGAAACTATATCCCAAAAACCATAGGATGGTTTTAATTTTACCTTGAGGAAAAGTGATTTTGAGTACAGTTCCAGTACTACCATCACCTTCAATTACATCAACTTTGTCAAGAAGAGTAGGCAACTCTTGCACAATAAATCTAGATAGATGTAACGTGCCATAGAGTTCCCATGCTACATTTGCAGGCACATTCACCTCTATCTCGTCGGATATCGTCCCCTTCATCCTCCTAACGGCGGTGATAATGGTGGAGTTAGTAAGAAAAAAGTTCGTAAAAAGATGTTATATATGAACTACTTGTTATATTAGTTTTAGTTCTTGTAATGGTATTTATAGTGGAATATTTAGGTAGAGATAGCTAGTTCTTATTTGTCATGAGGATTTTTAAGTCTAAGTGAGATTTACATAGTAATCTGTCAATGGCTACATTTGCACGAGTTTGAATTTGAGCACAAAACGTTGAGAGGAAAGGGAAATGAATTGCAAGAGTGTCCAATAATCCCATCTTGGCTGCTGGAAAATATGCAAGTATAAAGGGTTTTGACACATAGTAAAGGTAAATTGCAAAAATTCCGTCTTGGCTGCTAGAATAAGAACAAAAATGGGCAAGAATTTACTCTTGGTGTCGTCCAAATTTTATTTTGGGAAAATAATACTATATAGTCACTCTCAAAATAATAGGCGAGAAATGTATGTATATATATATATGTGTATTATGTACAAAAATTATACGTATTTGATACACTTTTTCGGCTACTGAATGTAACTAGTTTTTGGCTTGGGCTAAAAGTGATAATACCCTTTTATTTTTGTATGGCTAGTTCTTCCGTCCAAAATTATATGTCAAATTTCGTTTCTTGAGATTCAGACTATTTGAATTTTGGTCAATATTTTAAAATGTATATTTTCATAATATTGACATGAGAAGAATTGCAATTTATAGCACTTTTCTCATGATTTTTTAATATTTAAATTTTAATTAAAAAATTTGAATTGATCTAATTTAATTTAGCTTCAAAAATTAGTCAAATTAACTCATGAAGGTTAATAAAATGACATATTTGGAATAGAGGTAGTATTTCTCAATTATATTTCAAACGGTGGCTAAATATTAACAATCGGTCAAAAAACTTGTGAGAGGCTATTTTTACACTAGAATTAGATCGCGTGGCTTCCAATGCTGTGGTTGATGGGTGAAGCGAGACTTCTCTTAGTCAACAGTGGGGTGAAAAACGGGGTCGGATTAGATATGGACGAGTTGAAAATATAAAACGGATAAATTATTTAATTCGACCAATATTAATCTCCCAAATTTGAGTAATCTTAAATTTGAGTCATTGCATATGTAAACGTTAAACACATTGATTTATTCATTTTTAAGTGGATAATATGGTTCTTATCCATATTTAATTTATTTTTTAAAAATTTATTATCCAATCTATTTTTGAACCGATAACTGCTTTTTAATATCCATTTTGCCATCACTTGCTGAAAGGATATGAACCTGTTAAACGTTATTGTAGTTTTTTTTTTTAAAATCATGATTTAATTGTTGATTATTCATTATTTCAAAGTGAGCCAGCGCCTTTTGTGTTGATGGGTTTTTAGGTCAAAAAATTCTACGAAAAAGTCATGTCATGGCTGCTGAGGAATCTAAAAACAAAAAATTGACGTGGAAAGGAAAATTGCACATTAAAAGAATCGGAGCTATTTGCATTTTCCCCCTTTACTAAATTAGTGATTCATTTCTAGTTAGCTTATGGTTTATATATTGTCCGAGCTAAAATCTTTTACATGCATAAATACCTGCAGCGCCATGCATAGCTACAGGGCTTTGCTATTTATTGTTTTTTTTTTTTCCATCCGGTGTCCGGTACTCGCATTGGAATCCAACTATCCTCAGATTTGCGACGCGTAGGGTCCCATTCGGGGGGAGCCCCCTCCCCCCCAAAAATTTTTCCACACCTAGGGCTCGAACTCGAGACCTATGGTTAAGGGAAGAACAGTCTCATCCACTGCACCCAGGGACATATCTATAGCCTGCAATACGGGGCACGTGCACCCATGGTCCATCCGTCAAATTAGATATTTTATGTACATATTTTCTAAAATTTGTCCAGTATTATGTATTGGCACCCATGTTCCATAAAAGTTGAATGGTGCACTTGGTTCAACACTTAATTAGTTTCCCTTCTTTTTTAGTAGCGCACCCATATTATCGAAATCCTAGATCCGCCTCTGAGTCTGCACCACATCCTTTGGTGGTTGCTGTTTATTGTTTTGTTATTAAATGGAAGAGGGGTTGCTCTGACTGTAAGCAACCTTCACTTCCAACTAAGAGGTTGTGAGTTCGAGTGATGTCTGTCACACCTCCTTTTGGCGCGCCCACCCCGAGGGGTAAAACGGACGAGGGAGTTTTTCCAATTTAAGTGACAATATTCGAAACGGGATTATTTTATTTATTTCAGAGTCGCCACTTGGAATAAATTAAAGGTGTCCCAAGTCACCGATTTATTTGAATCCCGAATCGAGGAAATTTCGACTTTCCAGATGAAGTCTGCGAACCAGAAATTCTAAGTAAGGCATTCTGTTGATCCGAGGGAAGGTGTTAGGCACCCCCGAATCCCGTGGTTCTAGCACGGTCGCTTAAACTATTGTA
>MU759492.1:6949-22588 GCA_026770625.1 Nicotiana glauca | reverse complement strand
TAAACAAAAGAAAAACCAAAAATGATAGAAGCAAAATTAGAAGCCAAAACACATTTCTAGACTTCACAAATACTCGACTCCCAAATCTAGCTCCCTGTGGATATTGACCCCGATACCGCTATTGGGTAAAAGTAATTAGCGCCCACTCTTCCTAAGGGTTGAGTCCGTCGCGATCAGTTGCGATGTCGCAATTGCGACAATTCTTTTGCAAATGCGAACTGCCCCCTTTCCTTCCTTGATCACAAATGCGATGGAGGGGTCACAAATGCGGACACCCCAGGGTTTGCAAATGCGAAGAAAAGCTCGCAAATGCGGACACCCCTGGGTTTCCAAATGTGAAGAAGAAGGTCGCAAATGCGACCACTACCCAACCGGTCCAAGTTCGCAAATGCGATGCCCCCTTCGCAATTGCGAGTTCACAATTGCGATGACCATCTCGCAATTGCGAGACCTGCAGCAGGGGCAAAAATACCAGAAAAACTGGTGTGTTTTCCTACCTCCAACAATGCCCGAATCTCACCCGAGCCCTCAGGGCTCCACTCCGAACACTCACGCAAGTCCTACAACAATGTGCAAACTTGCTCAAGCAATCAAATCGCCTAATTAACACCTAAAACCACGGATTTAACACCAAAATGCATGAAATCCTCAAGAACACACAAATTCCTATCTTTTCAACCGAACGTCTGAATCACGTCAAATGAATCCCGTTTCTCACCAAATTTCACAGACAAGACTAAAATATTATACCGAACTTGTACCGGACCCCGGAACCAACATACGAGCCCGATATCAATGTGATCAAGCATTCTTTTCCTTTTTATTAAACTCTTAGGGTTTCAATTTAACAATTTTCAATAAAAATTCATTACTCGGGCTAGGGACCTCGGATTCGATTCCGGGAATACGCCCAGGTCCCATATTTTCCCACAGACCTCCCCCGACCGTCAAATCATGAGTCCGGGTCAATTTTTCCAAAAAGTTGACCGAAGTCAAACTTGGTCTTTTAAGAGAATCTTAAAGAAAAAATTAGACATATTTCACTCAAAACTCTTCCAACTCCCGAACCAACTGTCCACGCATGTCGTAAATTAGCTAAAGCAAGTACGGAAGGTTTTATTTAGGGGAACGAGGTTCTAAAAGGCAAAACGACCAGTCGAGTTGTTACATTCTCCACCTCTTAAATAAATGTTCGTCCTCGAACGGACATAGAAAAGTACCTGGACTGTTGAATAAGTGGGGATATCTGCTCCGCATGTCTTCCTTGGACTCCCAGGTCGCCTTCTAGACCGGTTGGCCCCTCCATTGGACTCTCTCCGTAGAAATCCTCTTGGACCTCAACTGGCGATCCTGCCTATCAATAATAGCAACTGGCTCCTCCACATAGCCTTAACTCTCATCTAACTGAATGGTACTGAAGTCCAACATGTGGCATAGGTCGGCATGATACTTCCGAAGCATCGAATCATGAAAAACTGGATAAACTCCCGATAAACTGGGGGGTAAGGCGAGCTCATAGGCAACCTCCCCAACTTGTCTCAACACCTCAAAGGGGCCAATAAACCTTGGGCTCAACTTTCCCTTCTTCCCGAACCTCATAATTCCCCTTATGGGCGAGACTTTCAAGAGAACCTTCTCGTCAACCATAAATGATAAATCTCGCACCTTCTGATCCACATAGCTCTTTTGTCTGGACTGAGCTGTGCGAAGCCTCTCCTGAATCAACTTTACCTTATCCAAGGCATCATGTACCAAATATGTGCCAAGTAACTTAGCCTCACCAGGCTCAAACCACCCGATAGGAGAACGACAATGTCAACCATATAAAGCCTCGTACGGGGCCATCTCTATGCTGGACTGGTGGCTGTTGTTGTATGCAAACTCCGCTAAGGACAAGAACTGATCCCACTACCCTCCAAAGTCAATCACACATGCTCTAAGCATATCCTCCAAGATCTGAACTGTCCGCTCCAACTGCCCATAGTTCTGAGGATTGAATGTTGTGCTAAGCTCTACACGAGTCCCCAACTCACTCTGAACGGCTCTCCAGAAATGGGAACTGAACTGAGGGCCCCTGTCTGATATGATGGAAACCAGCATACCATGCAATTGGACTATCTCCCGAATATAATTCTGAGCATACCTCTCTGTAGTATAAGTAGTCACCACTAGAATGAAATGGGCCGACTTGGTCAACCTATCCACAATGACCTACACTAAATCAACCTTCCACAAAGTCCGCAGCAACCCAACTACCAAGTCCATGGTGATGCGTTCCCACTTCCACTCTGGTATAGGCATTTGCTGAAGTAGGCCACCCGGTCTCTGATGTTCATACTTGACCTGCTGGCAATTCAAACACGTAGTTACATACTTCACTATGTATTTGTTCATCACTCGCCACCAGTAATGCTGCCTCAAATCACGATACATCTTCGTAACTCCCGGGTGGATAGAATACCGCGAACTCTGCGCCTCCTTTAGGATCCTCTTCCTCAGAACATCAACATTAGGAACACATAGATGACCGTGGAGTCGCAGTACGCCATCCTCGCCAATAAAAACCTCCTTGGCACCTCCCTGAAGTACCGTCTCTCTAAGAACCGCCAAATGTGGATCATCGCACTGTCGGGCCTTAATCTCCCCCAATAACGAAGACTGAGCAACCACGCATGCTAGAACTCGGCTAGGCTCTGAAATATCCAACCTTACAAGTCTTTTAGCCAAGGATTGAATGTCCAAAGCTAGTGGCCTCTCCTCTGCGGGAATGAAGGCCAAACTACCCATAATTTCCGCCTTTCTGCTCAAGGCATCCGCGACCATATTCGCCTTGCCCAGATGATAAAGAATGGTGACGTCATAATCCTTTAGTAGCTCGATCCACCTGCACTGCCTCAAATTGAGATACCTCTGCTTGAACAAATGCTATAAGCTGCGGTGATCGGTATATACCTCACAAGGCACCCCATACAAATAGTGCCTCCATATCTTAAGGGCATCAACAATCGCTGCCAACTCCAGATCGTGCACAAGTAATTCTTCTCATGAATCTTCAGCTAACGCGAAGCATATGCAATAACTCGCCCCTCTTGCATCAACACACATCCCAAACCAATGTATGAAGCGTCGCAATATACCGTATACATCCCCGCACTGGAAGGCAAAACAAGAACTGGTGCCGTAGTCAAAGTTGTCTTGAGCTTCTGAAAGCTCTCCTCACAATCATCATACCAATGGAATGGAGCACCCTTCTGGGTCAGTCTAGTCAAAGGTGATGCAATAGATGAAAAGGCGTGCACAAATCGGCGGTAATAACCCGCTAATCCCAGGAAACTCCTGATCTCGATCACTGAAGTAGGACGTGGCCAACTTTGAACTGCCTCAATCTTCTTGGGATCCACTTAATACCCTCTCCGGACACAATATGCCCCAAGAATGCCACTGACTCAAGCCAAAACTCACACTTGGAGAACTTAGAATATAGCTTCTGCTCCCCTAAAGTCTGAAGCAGTACTCTCAAATGTTGCTTATGCTCCCCCAGGCTACGTAAGTATATTATGATGACGTCAATGAAGATGATAACAAAGGAATCAATATAAGGCCTGAATACCCTACTCATTAGATCCATAAATTCTGCTGGTGCATTGGTCAAGCCAAAGGACATCACTAGAAACTCATAATGGCCATATCTAGTCCTGAATGTAATCTTCGGAACATCCCAGTCCCGAATCTTTAGCTGATGATTCCCTGACCTAAGGTCAATCTTAGAGAACACCCTAGCACCCTGCAACTGGTTGAATAAATCATCAATATGAGGCAACGAATACTTGTTCTTGATGGTGACTTTGTTCAACTAGCGGTAATCAATGCACACCCGCATAGTCCCATCTTTCTTCTTCACAAATAACACTGGTGCACCCCAAGTTGATACACTAGTTCTAACAAACCCATTCGCCATCAACTCCTCAAGTTGTTCCTTCAACTCCTTAGGAGCCATACGATACGGTGGGATGGATATAGGCTGTGTGCCTGGAATCAAATCGATATCCCGATCTGGAGGCATGCCAGGAAGGTAGGAAGGAAAAACATCGACGAACTCTCGAACTACTGGGATTGAATCAATCATCGGAGCAGTGGTGTCTCAAACATAAGCTAAATAAGCCAAACACCCTTTCTCAACCATGTGCTGAGCCTTCAGGAAGGAGATAACCCTACTAGGCGTATCAATTGTGGAACCCTTCCATTCCAATCTCGGCAACCTTAGCATCACTAGTGAAACAGTCTTGGCATGACAATCTAGGACGGCGTGATGTGGATATAGCCAATCCATATCCAGGATGACCTCAAAATTGATCATATCAAGCAACAGAAGATCTGCTCGAGTCTTGAAACCACAGAAAGTGATCACATAGGATCGGTAGATCCGATCCACAACCACAAAATCACCCACAGATGTGCTGGAGAACTTAGCATATAGCTTTTGCTCCCGCAAAGTCTGAAGCACTACTCTCAAATGCTGCTCGTGCTCCCCCAAGCTACGTGAGTATATTAAGATGTCGTCAATGAAGACGATAATAAAGGAATAAATATAAGGCCTGAATACCCTATTCATTAGATCCATAAATGCTACTGGTGCATTGGTCAAGCCAAAGGACATCACTAGAAACTCATAATAGCCATATCTAGTCCTGAATGCAATCTTCGGAACATCCCAGTCTCGAATCTTTAGCTGATGATACCCTGACCTCAGGTCAATCTTAGAGAACACCCTAGTACCCTGCAACTGGTCGAACAAATCATCAATACGAGGCAACGGATACTTGTTCTTGATGGTGACTTTGTTCAACTGGCGGTAATTAATGCACACCCGCATAGTCCCATCCTTCTTCTTCACAAATAAGACTGGTGCACCCCAAGGCGATAACACGGGTGCACCCCAAGTATATTAAGATATCGTCAATGAAGACGATAATAAAGGAATCAATATATGGCCTAAATACCCTGTTCATTAGATCCATAAATGCTGCTGGTGCATTGGTCAAGCCAAAAGACATCACTAGAAACTTATAATGGCCATATCTAGTCCTGAATGCAATCTTCGAAACATCCTAGTCCCGAATCTTCAGCTGATGATACCCTGACCTCAGGTCATTCTTAGAGAACACCCTAGCAACCTGCAACTGGTCGAACAAATCATCAATACGAGGCAACAGATACTTGTTCTTGATGATGACTTTGTTCAACTGGCGATAATCAATGCACACCCGCATAGTCCCATCCTTCTTCTTCACAAATAACACTGGTGCACCCCAAGGCGATACACTGGGTCTAATAATCCCCTTCGCCAATAACTCCTCAAGCTATTCCTTCAACTCCTTAGGAGCCATAGTATACGGTGGGATAGATATAAGCTGAGTGCCTGGAGCCAAATTGATATCCTCATCCGGAGGCATGCCAGGAATGTCGGAAGTAAAAATATCGGCAAACTCTCGAACTACTGGGACTAAATAAATCGTCGGAGCAGTGGTGTCTCAAACATAAGCTAAATAAGCCAAACACCCTTTCTCAACCATGTGCTGAGCCTTCAGGAAGGAGATAACCCTACTAGGCGTATCAATTATGGAACCCTTCCACTCCAATCTCAACAACCCTGGCATCACTAGTGAAACAGTCTTGGCATGGCAATCTAGGACGGCGTGATGTGGATATAGCCAATCCATGCCCAGGATGACCTCAAAATCGATCATATCAAGCAACAGAAGATCTGCTCGAGTCTCGAAACCATAGAAAGTGATCACACAGGACCGGTAGATCTGATCCACAACCACAGAATCACCCACAGGAGTGGACACATGAACAGGAGTGCCCAAAGGCCCAGGAGAAATAACCAGGAAATGAGAAAACAGAGATGATACATATGAATAAGTAGACCCTGGGTCAAATAATACCGAAGCATCCCTACCACCGACGGAAATAGTACATGTGATGACAGCATCTGAGGCCAATGCATCTAGCCTGGCCGAAAGGGCATACAATCTAGTTGGAGCACCGACTGTCTGGCCCCCACTGGACTGAGCAGTTGCTGGCTGACCTCTCCCTGCCTGACCTCCACCTCTAGGACAGCCTCTACCGTCTTGCCCTCCACCTCTAGGTGGCTGGGCAGCTGGTGCTAGAGTCTAGGGTTGCTGGCCCTGTTGCACCGCCTTGCCCTAAAGTCTGGGGCAATATCTCCTCATGTGACCAGGATCTCCGCACTCAAAACAACTCCGCGATGCAGTGACCTGCTTCCTGGAGGGCTGACTCTGATAACTCGAAGATCCACTAGAAGAAGCCTGAATAGCCGGTGGGCGGTATGAACTCTCCGGCATAGCATATAAATAAGCACTAGAAGAATCTGGAGGACCTGAATACCTACTGGAAGAGCCCTGAATAGCTGGCAGGCGATAAGAACTCGCCAGCATAGCGCTAAAATAGGAGTGCGCTGGAGCACCCCGAGTAGGTGGTGGTGCTGAAACTGGGGGCCTGCTAGGCTGGCCCCTCCCAAACTGACCCTACCCCTAATTGGGGCACCTCTGAACTCTTCGAAGAATCTAGCCCTCTTATCCTGCTGTATCTGCTCTCTACCCCTCAGGTGATAACCCTCAATCCTACGAGCAATTTCAACCACTAGCTGATACCCTGTACCCATCTCTACCTCCCGGACCATACCAGATCGGATAGTGGGGTGTAACCCCGCAACGAACCTCTGTACTCTCTCTGCCTCTGTGGGAAGTATCATGAGTGCATGGCGAGACAACTCTGAGAACCTCGCCTCATAATAGATCACTGACACCTGACCCTGCTCTAGATGCTCAAACTGATATCGCAGCTCCTCCCTCTCAGAGGGTGGGATGTATCGATCCAGGAATAACTGTGTGAACTGACCCCAAGTAAGGGGAGGAGAACCTGCTGGCCTGCTAAGTGCATAAGACTGCCACCATCTACGGGACCTGCCCTCCAGCTGAAAAGTAGTGAATTCAATTCCATGCGACTCCAATATCCTCATGTTGTGCAGTCTATCCCTGCACCTATCAATGAATTCATGAGCATCCTCGTGATGCTCACCCCCGAAAACTAGAGGGTGAAGCCTAGTCCATCTGTCATATAATTTCTGTGGATCACCATCCACAGCTGGCCTAGGCTGGGGTGCCACTGCAGCAACTAGCTGAGCCCCTTCTGCAGGTAGTGCACCTGGAGTCTGATATGCTGCAGCTGCATGACCTGAGCCTGAGCAGTAGGGGTCTGGGCTCTCCTCTTGCCCGTGAAGTAGCTGGGTCTGCTGAAAATAAACCAGTCTGGGTCATAGTGTCCATGAACCGTAACATGCAACCCATGACCTCCTGAAATCCCGATGCTATCATGAAATCCGCTAGGGTAGGCTCAGCTGCGGGCGCCTCGCCCTACTCCTCAATAAAAGGATCCCCCACAAGATCCGCTGGTGGTGCTACTGGAATGGCTCTGGGACGCCCTCATCCCTAACCACGAGTCGGTGCCCTCCGTCGGCCTCTGCCTCGGCCTATAGCAATGGAAGGAGTTGCTCCTCCCGGGTCCGGAACGTCAACGGTACGAGTTCTCACCATCTGTGAGAGAATAGGAGAGGGAAATTTAGTATATCAACCACTGCACGATAGGAAGTGAATAAAGAGTAGCCTTTCCTAATACCCTATAGCCTCTCGAAGATAAATATAGACGTCACAGTACCGATCATAAGACTCTATTAGGTTTCCCATAACTCGTGAGACCTACGTGAACCTGGTACTCTGATACCATGTTGTCACGACCCGCTTCCATAATAGGTCATGAAGGCGCCCAACACCATTGCCGAGCTAGCTAAGTACGGAAAACATTACTAACTTTTTACATTATTATTATCAAAAATTTAAGTGAGATAAATACCCTAATTGGATTCAAAACCAAAAGTGATGGATAATGAAAGTATAATAATAATAATAATAATACAACCCAAAAGTGAGTCCACTAATGTGTGTGCTAGAACCTGGTGTCACAAGCTACAGGCAGCTAGTAGAATATATACCAAAAGAATACCATACCATCCTACTATCTGAATCAGGGTGGACACAAAATAAAAGTACAAAGGAAAGACTTCTTCGGCTGCGGGTCGGCATGGAGGAAAAGCAGCTCACCGTAAAAGTCTCTACCATAATCTCAAGGACGCGCACCGTACTGGTAACCAGATATATCCGCCTCAGATCATGTACAATTAAGTATAAAAGCGTAGTATGAGTACATAAACAATATGTACCCTGTGAGTATCCCGTCTAATCTCGAAGAAGTAGAGACGAGAGGTCAACTTGATACTTACTAAGGTAAAGATAATATATTAATAATGTAATATGATAAGCATAAAAGTCCCCAATATTTGACAGATTATAATGAGAAGCAAAATCATGTAATTAACCATATTTCGATTAACCATTTACATTACTTAAACACTTAGCAAGAAAATATGTCATGACTAAGCTTTAGCATATATATATCATGCGCAATCATGTCGAGGTTGACGGCCCGCTCCAACAGAAAGTAAATTGTTCCACTGCCGAGGGTCGAACAACACGAACCATAAATGCATCTATTTACATCGAGGCGATCGGCCCGATCTACAAATATCAAGAAAACATCAAGAATACACACAAACGCGCATTTATACGCAAATAAATTCTTGTACGGGTTAATAAGTTCACATGTTCACTTTTATTTCTTTCAAGTCTCTAGCATATCGTAAATGATCATATTAACAAGTAAATGTCGAGATAATCATAAATTAGACATGATGTGGGTCCTAAACTATCCAAGAAATTAATATCATAGTAGCTACGCACGGACTCTCGTCACCTAGTACGTACGTAGCCCCCGCATTTAGTAGCAAATTCTCAATATTTATACCTATGGGGACAATTCCCTCTTACAAGGTTAGAAAGTAGACTAACCTCGCTCCAAAGTGCACTTCCAATATCAAGAACAAGCCCAAGTCCTCAAATTCGGAGCCGAACGATCTCAAACTAGTTAAATGAAGTAAGAACTAATTAATATAAGCTCACAATATCGAATTCTAGCTATTCAAGCCATTTTCCAACTATTTACACGAGTTTCCTAAATTCCAACCCCGGCCCCACGTGCCCGGATTCTGAAATTTTTCGAAGGAAGTCATCTCTACTACCTAAGGATCAATAATATATGATTTCTAGTTCATTTCGTAATAAATTTTGTTGTTAAATCTTAGTTTTATTAAAACCCTAGGCCTAGCTCTAACCCCTTTGATTTTACCTAATTTTCGGTGTTTAATCTACCTAATATACATGTATTTAAGCTAAGCATGAATGGAAATAACTTACCTCACAATGCTATGTTGAAATCCCCTCTTTGGAAGCTATCAAATCGCCCAAGTATAGAGTAAAAATGAAATAAATGCTCTAAGTCCCATTTTTAAAAACTATGCCCAACCCTCTGATGTCGCAATTGCTAGGTCACAATTGCGACAATTCTTTCGCAAATGCGATGGAGGGGTCACAAATGCGGACACCCCAGGGTTCGCAAATGCAGACACCCCTGGATTCGTAAATGCGAAGAAGAAGGTCGCAAATGTGACCACTACCCAGCCGGTCCAAGTTCGCAAATGCGATGCCCCCCTCGCAATTACGATGACCATCTCGCAATTGTGAGACCTACAGCAGATGCAAAAATACCAGAAAAACTGGTGTGTTTTCCTACCTCCAACCATGCTCGAATCTCACCGGAGCCCTCGGGGCTCCACTCCGAACACTCACGCAAGTCCTACAACAATGCGCAAACTTGCTCAAGCTATCAAATCGCCTATTTAACACCTAAAACCACAGATTTAACACCAAAATGCATGAAATCCTCAGGAACACCTAAATTCCTGTCTTTTCAACCGAACGTCCAAATCACGTCAAATCAATCCCGTTTCTCACCAAATTTTACAGACAAGACTAAAATATTTTACCGAACCTGTACCGGGCTCCGGAACCAACATACGAGCCCGATATCAATGTGACCAAGCATTTTTTTCCTTTTTATTAAACTCTTAGGATTTAGATTTAACAATTTTCAATAAAAATTTATTACTCGGGCTAGGGACCTTGGAATTCAATTCGGGGCATACTCTCCGGTCTCATATTTTTCCATGGACCTCTCGGGACAGTCAAATCACGAGTCTGAGTCCGTTTTTCCAAAAAGTTGACCGAAGTCAAACTTGTTCTTTTAAGAGAATTTTAAAGAAACAATTTGATATATTTCACTCAAAACTCTTCCAACTCCCGAACCAACTGTCCCCTCAAGTCGAAAATTAGCTAAAGCAAGTACGGAAGGTTTTATTTGGAGGAACGGGGTTCTAAAAGGCAAAACGACCAGTCAGGTCGTTACACTAAACACTTTAAGCAAAATCATGAAAACTTTCGGCAGAGAAGAATTAACTAAGACTTATCCACGAGTTTAAATATCTTTTAACCGTATCACATTCATCTATTGAGAATTGAAATCATAATATTTCCTAATCCCTAGTGTATCTCACCAAATGAAGAGAGATGCCCATAAATCACACCATATATAGATCTAGAACAAAGCATGGCATAGATAGAAAAATTTGCTCACTCTCAACAAAGAAGTACCTCAAGCTACTGGAAATTGCCATATGCTTGACTATCATGTGGTTATCCACTAATGTAGGAGTCTTTGAGTCGAGGTCATGTAGGACTTTTGCAAGGTGATAATGTAGGCTTAGGCATAGGTATGATACATATGAATAATAGTGATTTAAATTCCCTATGGCACTATGTTTTACTTTATTGCTTAAGCACAATTGCATTTGCTCTTATTTAAATAATAACCTCTATTTTGTTTCATCCCTTTCACAATTTTTTTTGTGGAGATGCCGACATTTCTGTGTTGCTATCCTCTCTCTCTTTTTTTTTCCAGAAGCAACTATCCTTTTCAATTATCATGGCAATATCTCAAAAGAACGACAACCTCAAACACTTATTCTTTCACCAAATATTTTTACAATTACACCTCACGCCTAGATTTTCACATTCAGCTCAAATCTTAAAGTGCCCAAAAGGGAATTGTGTGAACAAAGAACAAGTCATATCAACAAACAGGATAAGGGTTAAAGCTTGGCGACCAAAATAATAAGAGATAATTTATTTAGGCTCAACTGGGCTAACTAAGGATAAAAATTATTAAGGTAGGTTAATTTAGGCTCTGGCTCAACAAAGAAGGCCTACTTTCATTTCTCAACTCAAAAATCTACTTATAATTTCGCCTCAAACCACATTCAAGGCAAGTTCTAGATTTCCAAATGAGCAAGAGAACTAGACACTAGAATCTAACCGCCAACGAAAACTATGATTTCAATCACCAATAAGTAAGTATGAGCTTAGAAAAGTGATTATAAAACCCGTAAATGGTACTTAATCGAATTCGTCTTTTCTAAGTATCATGATTTTCAAGTCAAATTAAGTTTAGCCAACTTATTTCCCAAAACAAGTTAAAACAACTAAAAGTCCTAAAAAAATGTTCAGTTCAAAATATTACGACCATGGTAAAGAACTGAACAAGAAATCCATGAAGTACATGAAATAAGTTGCCTTAAGAATAAAGATAACTCAATTTTTTTTTTCAGTTTTTATTTATTTAAATTTTTATAATTTTACTAAAAATACATTTTCCAGTTGTAAAATATACGTTTTTTTATATATATATTTAACAGAGAGAAAAAAAACCTTAAAAGAAACACATATTTAACAAATATATTCCTCTACCCCCAAGCTTAAATAATGTCATGTCCTCGTGACAAATAAATTAACAGTAAAAGGAGATAAGGGAGCTTCCCTAATTTGTTTTCTATTCTAGTCTCATTTCCTTTTTCTTGGCTTCTCAAGATTTCTCTCATATAACAAAGACAAGATTATGACGAAGAAATGTTCTTTTTCATGATAGGAGAAAACTTTCAATGTTAAAATCATGGGAGTGCTTTATCATAGCAAAATATATTAATATATACTACATACATAGATATTATAATATAATAAAAATATGCCATTATTATTATTTTTACTTTTTTTAATAAGGAATTTTTTTTAATATATATACAAAAAGGAAATATTATACGTTACAACTAATAATTACTTAAACGATTAAAGAGATGGAAATAAAATAGTTCTGAGTTTAACGTCATCAACTCGACTTGTTTTAAAAATTAGGCAAAAAGGATTTTTGAAGCCTGTTTGTCGAAGAATCTGCTGATATAAGGCTTCAAACGATGATCGTTTACTTTAAATTTATCTCCCCCATTTGTACGTTGTATTTCAATGGCACCATAGGAGGTTACTTTTGTTATAATGTACGGTCCTATCTAGCATGACTTAAACTTTCCTGGGAATAACCTCAATTAGCTATTGTATAACAGAACTTGATCTCCAACTTTAAAATCTTTATGGCGAATAAGCTTGTCATGCCATTTTTTTGTCTTTTCCTTATACAATTTAGCATTTTCGTATGTTGTATGTCTGAATTCTTCCAACTTATCAAGCTGCAATAGACGATTTTTACCTGCATCTGGCAAGTTTAGATTCAACAATTTCATAGCCCAGTATGCTTTATGTTCTAATTCCATAGGTAAATGACAAGCTTTTCCAAAAACTAGTCTATAAGGAGATGTGCCTATGGGAGTTTTGAAAGCAGTTCTATATGCCCATAAAGCACCATCTAACTTTAAAGACTTGCTTTTCGAGAAGAACCAACAATTTTTTCTAAAATTCTTTTTAATTCTCTATTGGATACTTCAACTTTCCCGCTTGTTTGAGCATGATATGGAGTTACTATTTTATGAGTTACTCCATATCTTGACAATAAAATAGCGAATTGTCTATTTATAAAATGAGTTCCTTGTTCACTTATTATAACTAATGGAGTTCCAAATCTAGAAAAAATATTTTTCTTGAGAAAAGCACAAACAATATGAGAATCATTTTTTCTAGTAGCAATTGCTTCTACCCATTTTGAAACATAGCCAACAGCTACCAGAATATATTCATAGCCATTTGAAGGAGGAAAAGGACCCATAAAAGCAATGCCCTAAACATCAAAAGTTTCACACACAAAAGTATAGTTAAGAGGCATTTCATCCCTTTTTGAAATGTTACTGATTCTCTGGCATTTATCGCAAGTGGAAACATAATTCATTGCATCATTGAATAGAGTAGGCCATAAAAATACATCTTCAAGTACTTTAGCTGCTGTCTTTCTTCCTCCATAGTGTCCTCCAGTGACGACCTGACCCGTCGTCACGTGAGTTACCACCCCGTTTTCCCCGTTTTCTGCTCCTTTATGTTTCATTATCAGTGTTGGGTGTGAACAAGTTGTTTTGGATTGGTTTTAGAAGGAAAAGAGACACTTAGTCTCTTTAAGGAAGGCTTATTTTGGAAAAGTCAACAGGATGTTGTCTTACATGTTAGGAGGCTCGGATGTGGATTTCAATGATTTGGTTAGCTTAGGGGGATGATTTGTGACTTAGAAGTGTGATCGAAAGTTCTTTTGGAGGTCCGGTGTAGAATTAGGCTTGAATTGGCAAAGTTAGTATTTTGGCAAATTCCGGTTGATAGGTGAGGATTTGATCCGAGGGTCGGAATGGAATTCCGAGAGTTGTTGTAGCTTTGTTAGGTGATTTGGGATGTGTGTGCAAAATTTCAGGTTATTCGGAGGTGTTTTGGTTGGGTTTTTGATCGAATGCGTATTTCGGAAGTTTTCAAAGAACTTAGGCTTGAATTCGATGAGAAATGACGGTTTTAGTATTGTTTGAGGTGTTTTAATGATTGGAACAAGTTTGAATGATGTTATATGAGGTGTTGGTATTTTTGGTTGAGGTCCCGGGGGCCTCGGGGTGATTTCGGATGGCGGTCGGGGAGTTCTGGACTTGTAATGTTGCAGAACCTGTGCTGCTTCTGGTATTTCCGCACCTGCCGAAAAGGAGTCGCAGGTGCGATACCGCAGATGCGGTACCGCATGTGCGGCGTAGAAGCCGCAGAAGCGAAAAGGGGGCGATGTTAGGATAGACCGCAGATGCGGACAGGGAGCCGCACCTGCGGAGCCGCAGATGCGTCTGGGGGACCACAGAAGCGGCCAAGTGCTTTTAGTGAAATTCTGCCAAAGCGAAAGTTGTGACCGCAAAAGCGGAAACTGGACCGCAGAAGCGGAAGTGACTGGGCAGAGGCATTTAATTCCATCTTCGCAAATTTTTGAAGGAGTTAGACATTTTCACTTCGGACTTGGGGTATTGTGTGCAATTTTGAAGAGGGTTCTCAAGGGGCTTCGATAAGGTAAGGATTCTTGAACTTAAAACACGATTTTATGGTGCAAATACATGAATTAAGACTAAAAAATTAAGGAATCAAGGGTTAAGAACGGAACGGAGGTTAGGGTTTGAAACTTAAGAGAGTTAAAATGGGGATTTGAGGGGTCATTTGGACTCCGATTTTGGTAATTTTTATATGTATGGACTCGTTGAGAGATAAGGAATCCGTTGCTGTTAAATTTTCTGGTTTTCGAGAAGTGGGCCCGGGGCTCGGGTTTTTTCTAATTTCGAGGTTTTTGCTATTTTTCGATTATTTTCGATTGGGTATTGTTCAATTGGCATATTGTGACGTATTCGTTGTGGTTTTGATCAGATTCGGCGCGCGAGGAGGTCGATTTGAGAGGCAAGGGCATATCGAACTAGGATTTTGGCCGGCTTGAGGTAAGTAATAGATGTAAATGTTGTCCTGAGGGTTTGTGTCATGACCCAAACCCCGGTCGTAATGGCGCCCAACACATTGCTAGGCAAGCCCGACCATTACCCGTTAACCAATCCAATTTTTATTTCAGAATTTTTCCAATAAAGGTGAAATATCCTGATTTCATAATAATGATAAGAGTGCGGAAATAAAAAACAACTGAAATAACAGCCCAACAAGATCTGGTGTCACAAGTCTGAGCCTCTAAACATCTGAATAATATCCTATACAACCAAGTCTAAAGCAGAAGTACAAGAGATAATTGAAAGGAGAGATCGGGTCCTGCGGACGCCGGCAGCTACCTCGATAACTCCGCAGTAAGCTGAAACAGCAGCAATATATATCAACTGCCCTCCTGGATCCCTGTATCTGCACACAAGGTGCAGGGAGTAGAGTGAGTACTCCAACTCAGTGAGTAATAGCAATAAATAATAACTGAAAGTAAGAAAACCTGTAAGAACACTAAACAGTTCTAAAAGTAACAGTCCAGGTAAGAACATCTCTAAGGAGGAAAGTCCAGTATCAGTCTACTACTGTCCCACAATTATCCAACACTGCTACGGCGCGCAGCCCGATCCTGACTAATACTGCTGCGGCGTACAGCCCGATCCAATATAATATATATAGCACTGCGGCGTGCAGCCCGATCCAATATAATAGATATAATGTTGCGGCATGCAGCCCGGTCCAATATAATAGTAACTGCGCTCACTGGGGGTGTGTGCAGACTCAGGAGGGGCTCCTTCAGCCCAAGCGCTATAATACTGCGGCGTGCAGTCCGATCCATATATAT
>MU759484.1:30539-51462 GCA_026770625.1 Nicotiana glauca | reverse complement strand
ATCCACAAAAGAAAAAAGGAAAATAGAAAAAGAATAGGGAGGATGATGAAGAGGAAGGAAAAATAAAAAATTGTTCAAACATTACATGACAAGGCAACACATGGTAAATGCCTCTACAAAGACCAAACTCTGTTTGTGTCTCATGGGAACTACCTCGCAAGTCGAAAATATAAAGTTTATATTCCTACATTTGATATTGACATGGAAATATACTGTGATGGGGGACCAATACCCTCATTTAACTATCCAGATTTCTTGAATAGTTAATTTTTCAGTCACATACTGCTGCGAAGTCAGTTCTTGTGCACTAACTGCAACTACAAGCCAGAATTCAGATATGATACAAACTTGAGAAGCATATTTCGTAGATTGTCTATAGGATCCTAAGGCCAAATGACAACTAGGACCAAACATGTACCTTGTGTCCTTTCGTCTTCAACGTTAAAACAACTAAAGAAGAGTAGCTGTTCATTGCAATGTTTATGATACAGGAAAATCTTCATGTTTTTCCAACCATAGCTCACAAAACATTACCACATTTTTACATGGACTATGAAAGTTGTACTAGAGTATACTATATCATGGTAAACAGATTCTTTTAACTTGGATGATAGCAAGCACAATTGAATACAAACTTACCCGTTTTCAATATTGTCAAGATCAACATCCCTTATGATATTAGACATCTGCCTCTCACAAGCAACGTTTGTTTCCAGAAACTGCTTCTGGTTTTCTGTCAAATCTGTGGCCTCTAATAATGAATTTGCGAAGCGTATACCATTCAGCGGATTATTTAATTCCCGAAAAATGTAAGCCAACCCTTTCATCTGAGAAATACTCGTCCTCTCCTGTTGTCTCTGCATACTTAGAGTTTTCTGTAATTCAGGACTTGCAATCTGCAAAAAACAGAAGGCCCCAATAATCTGGCCATCCATATTGACTCTCTTGTTAGCAGTCAAAAGAGCATGAACAAATTTTCCATTTCGGTCAGAAAAAGAAAATGAAAACTTTTCTGTGTCCTGGCCTCCAATTGCATTATGCAACACAATCATGAATTTAGTCATGGTGTCTGGGCCTTTGAGCTGACAAATACTGCCAAAAATCTCACCAACTAACATTTTTTCAATGATTTCTCCTCTGTTCCAACCAGTAAGTTTTTCCATCGCAGTGTTCCACTCGATGCAATAAGTGTTCTCATCTGATACAAATATGGGCGGGATCAGAGGATTAGGGCTGTGCATGACGGCCTTGTAATCACCTTGTATGCGAATAAATTTGTCCATTACAACTTTTTGGGCAGTAACATCCTGGCCAACGAAGCAGATACCAACAATGTTATTCATGTAGTCTTTGCTAGAGCAAGCATTAACCATCACAAAAAGAGTCCTCTTCAGTTGCTCAGCTCCAAATGTCCTTAGCTTTATTTCTATGTTCTTATCTTCTTCACCTGTGATTAGTTTAGCAACAATATTAGGTTTTTCCTTTTTTTATTTTATTTTGCATAGAATGGCTGGACATTGAGAGGGTGGATACCAATCAGTTTCAATTAAAAAATGCAACAAAGTCAAGCTACATACAGAGTACAAAGAGAATATTGCCACCCCACTGTCCGGATTAGCCTGAATCTGATCTTAAATATAATTTCATTTTGTAATCCAGTTAAGATATATAGCCACAACAATCACGCCCATGTTCTCTGAAATCACCTAGAGTTAATCCACATCGAAAATTCAAGATTGAAACTGACCTCCAAAAGGCATAAAACTATGTCATGATTATATTCTAAAGCTCTGACGCAACTTGTTACATGCTTTATGATCAATAAAAAATCTTGATTACTTCCCATGCTTCCATTTTACGTGGCTTATGACACGGTACGGTTTCTGGGATAGCTTACCACAATCTAATCAACACTTCATATGTGCTGAACCTCTAAGTGTGCGGTGTCAAAGCAGCAATACTAAATTAACAGAACTAATTAGTGAAATGTATTTAAATATGGGAGGCAATGTATTGGACTATTTTGAAACAAAGAAAACGAGATAACAGGTGGTAAAATATTAGAAATTTCTCAGACAGACGAGGGTAAAGACATGCTTATGGATATTATAGATTAGTCAATCCTTATGAACAGCAGTATATAAATCTATCAGAACACCTACTACCTGTAGTTTATGAAAGGATAAGGACAATAGAGATTTAATGCATTGGAAGTGCCAAAAAACTAGCTAATTTCAACACAAACATGAGGATGAAAAGAACACATCTTGCTAAAGTGAGCTTCTTATCCCTAAAAACATATATCCAATGGAAAGAAAATTGCCAAATAAATGAAACTTGCAATCACACCCATCCTCTATCCTGAAAAAGAAAGACTAAGGCTCATGATTTCGTTTACTTTAATGGAAGAAATAATATAAGAAACCAGCATTTTGTTGCATGATTACAGGAGGGAACTTAAGTAAGTATCACTAAAACCTGTGATGCCTTTTCCATTAAAATTTCAAAAAACAAAGAAAAGCAAGTGAGAGTATAATCGCTCAATATAGCTTAAGAGAACTCTACATGCAATGAAATGCACCAGTTGAAATGAAACAAATGTAGAATGTATTGGTATAACCTTTTAAAGCATTGAAGAGAAGGTTCTCAACAGTTCTTTGTGATTCTTCGTGGACAAGATCATGAACCAAGGACTTCCCCATTGCTTCTTCAATTGATAACCCTGTCAACTCTGCAACTTTGGCATTCCATCCATTTATGCGACCTTCAACATCAACAGCAAATATGGGTGCTGTAGCAGTCTCTATCAATCTAACCATTTCTCTGGCAACAGATCTCAGCTCATCCATCCCTTGCAACCCCGCTTCCCCGAGCTGAGCATGCACGCCAGCCATAGAATTACTTGCCTCAGCATCCTTGAATGAATCACGTAGAATAAGCTGCAAGGAGTGAATTGCATCCATTTCTGGATTCTCCCATGGTAAACTGCGGCTCTTAACAACTTCCAGAAATGCCTTGAAGGAAGAGCGTGGATGCATTCTCTGCCAATCATCTTTGTCTTCTGGATGATGCTTTGCGCCACCCCATTTTAACTCACTCGCAGTGTGTGAGCGGAACCAAAACAGGAAATCTTTTGAAGTTACATAAGCAACAGCCATCCCACAAACCGCATCACCAAGTGAAGTTGCCCCAGGATACCCTGCATCGGCCAAACTATCAGTACTCAAACCTGTTGAGTCAACATGATAAGTCAATAGCCACTCCACAATGCCCTTTATCTGGGCTTCAGTAGGCGTAATACCCATAGGATAGTACTTCCCCTGGTAGTACAAAGCGGCCCCATCGCATTTCACAAGGTCGACAATACTGGGACTCTGAGTAACAATCCCCGTAGGTGAGTCTCGAAGAAGCATGTCACATAACAATGTTTGTGTCCTTAAGACATGTTTTTCAGCCAACTGTGATGCCAATTGTAATTCCATGTTTAGTTGGAGCCCAAAGGCCTGCATAAGGAATTCACAGGCATAACGAAGGGGGAAAGGAATGCACCGAGCAGAAGTGTGGTGTCCAACGACCAAGCCCCATAATCTCATCGTATTTCGGCCTCCTCCAACATTTTCATCATCATTACCATTTATAATAACAGCCAGTGTTAGTGACGCGACATTTCCCATATTGACCATATACTGGGGGTGGCAACCATGAGGTGCCCTAAGTGTTGAACCAACTAAACACAGAGGCTGCTCGAGCGATTCATCCTGAATAACCCGCACAGGGGTGGCAGTACAGTCCACAATCATTCTAACCCTATTCTGCTTAAACAAGAATCTCGATGCTTGTGGAATATCAGTAGCCGGATAATGCAAACCAATATAAGGCTCCAAATCATCTCTCTTACTCTCCGCCACGACTTCCCCATGCTCATCCTCATGAAACTTATACACCACTACGCGATCATACCCAGTGAGCTCCCTCACACTCTTAACAACAGTATCACACAAAAGCTTAACATCTCCACCGGGGAGCGACTGCAAGAGAGAAATAGCCCTTACAGCAAGTTTCTGTGATTGCACAGCTCCAGCAATAGACAATGCGGGGTCCTCTGTTCTAGCAGGCTCTAAATCAATTACAATACCAACATCAATCCTATGCAAAATTGCGTAAAATGGCCTCCCCGAAATCCTGGAATGAATCCAAATCGGATTCAACAAAGCAATCTCACGCGCCCCAAAAGCACCTTCAAGCAAAACAGAGCTTGAAGGAGCAAAAAGGGTCCTAACATCAGTTCCAATTGTCAAAATTTCAACTTCTTCAAGACTCGGAACTGACTGCGGCATTATACCAAGCATATCGCGTGCATTTTCACTATAAGCAATAACACAAAAACTCGACTCATCTACAGCTACTGTACAACCAAAAGGTTGAATATGACCACCTCTTTGAATTTTATTCAAGTAAGCAGTAATTTGATGTTCTGGAACAGACTCATTTGTATTTCTAACAGATTGTGAATAATCAAATGATTTTCCTGAAACTCCTGATTGTTCAAATGCAGCATGTAGTCTAGCATCTGTTGTATATTGTGCTACTGCTTTACTTATTGATGTATTATTATTATTACTTATACCTGAAAATTGAGCTTGATGTAGTTTTGGTTTGTGATTACGAGCATGCTTTCCTCTGCTTCCACTTCCAGAAGCCATTTTTGAGCTAAGTGATCAAGAGATACCGGCTGAAGATGCTTTTTTTCTTCTTTCTATTATAGGAAAAAAGAGAGAGACAAGGAAGATATATAAAAATAGTAATTAGTACAAATAATATACACATATATCTTTTTAAAGATTAATAACAAGTTAAAAGTGACCCACAATAACAATTTTAAACTACGGATTCAGAATTTAAATTTTATGAGTTTGTGATACTCGGACAATGATATTTAATTACTAATTTTTTTGTTTCAATTTAAATGATATATTGTGCTTATCGAAAGTCAAACGATGTGAAATCCGATCAATATTTTAAGAAAAAAATTATAATTTTTTGTACTGTTTCTGAATATCTAAATTACACATATATCTTTTTTAAGATTAATAACAAGTTAAAAGTGACCCACAATAACAATTTTAAACTACGGATTCAGAATTTAAATTTTATGAGTTTGTGATACTCGGACAATGATATTTAATTACTAATTTTTTTGTTTCAATTTAAATGATATATTGTGCTTATCGAAAGTCAAACGATGTGAAATCCGATCAATATTTTAAGAAAAAAATTATAATTTTTTGTACTGTTTCTGAATATCTAAATTACACATATATCTTTTTTAAGATTAATAACAAGTTAAAAGTGACCCACAATAACAATTTTAAACTACGGATTCAGAATTTAAATTTTATGAGTTTGTGATACTAGGACAATGATATTTAAGCACTAACTTTTTTGTTTCAATTTAAATGATATATTGTGCTTATCGAAAGTCAAACGGTGTGAATTCCGATCAATATTTTAAGAAAAAAATTATAATTTTTTGTACTGTTTTTGAATATCTAAATTTTAATTTTAAAATAATGAGTTCAAATAATTCAATTTAGATTTAAAGTTTAGTCAAATTGACTTTTGAGAAGCGAAATATATCATCTAAATTGAAATAGAGAAAGTAATAACTAGACCAAAAATCTAATATTGTACATAGTCGATCTCTTAATACATATATATGATTTGAACCAAAATTATTGGATTTAAACAAAATGGTATGTTAAACTCTAAGTCTACCCCTAACTATTTACATAGAAAATAAAGTTATTAATATGTTATAATAAGTAAAAGAATTGTGAACTTGTGATAGTAAAAAAAATCTTACACTTCGCCATGTAAAATTATAATTAAGTGTAGTGCCATCCTTATTGAAGTAGCCAGTGGTATTTTTGGTGACTCTAATTTAAAAAAGGCAAAATGCTAGATTTCGGATTTGACCTTTGGGTATGAAAAAATCCTCCTTCAAATAGGGCTTTATCCGGCGCTAATCCAAATATCATCGCGTTTAAAAAGATAAAAAAATGTTGAACGTGAACTCGTGGCAAAGAAACCTGAGACGTCATGATCGAGAAGTACAATTCTCTCCACTACTTTGGACTCATTCATGAATCTTTTCTTTTTCCTTTTTTCCCCTCCTTTTTAATGCATAAATTGGATAGTTAATAATTATCTGGATTTTGTCTATTGCTCTGTTTTCTTACCTGGACATATTTGTGGATGTGGTGACATGAATTTCTATTTCACAACAAAAGCAGATCTTTTCATTGGCTGCATTTGCTGAGACCATGTGGGGAATATGAAGTCCACACTCTTCCCCCATCTCATAGTAAAACGGCGTCGTCTCAACAAGAATTGAAGTTTATAATAATGATAATAATAGAGTTTATACAAAGGGTGTTTTGGAGAAACGATAAAGTTATCTATGTGTGATCTATACATCACGGGCCGTGAAAACATCAATTAATACATGTATTAGGGTAGACTGTCTACGTCACACCCTTAGGGATGCGATCCTTTCCCCGGACATTGGGTTGTCCTTTCGTTAATTTAGTTCATAATTTAATATGAATAGATATTATATTAATCTTTTATCTATTTTCTGGTTCTTGTGATGCTATTATTTTTTTTCTATATTTTTTATTGATGGTACTGATATATTGTCTCTTTTCGTCTTCTTGAGCCGATAGTCTATCAAAAATAGCATCAACTATCCTCTCGGGATAAGGGTAAGGTCTGCATACATACTACACTCTCCATACCCCACTAGTAGAATTTTACTGGATTATCGTCATTGTTGTTGTAGGTATTATATGAATATAAGATTTGGCAATAACTATTGAATGCATGTGAACTTAAATATTATATTATGGATCCACCCCAATCATTTTAATGTATTATTAATGATCTTACTGTTTTCAAGTATCCAAATCACTCAGAAAAAAACCCTATTCTAATTATTATATGCAGATGTCACATTTGGGCAAGAATTTAATGTTCAATTTCACACATTTTGTTCAACTACAATAATATGAAAAGCTTAGTATTTTTCAGAGGGAAGTAAGTTAATTATGCAATTAGAAGCTGAGAAAGGAAATACTCCAAGGAAGTAACTTATGAGTGAAGGAAAGAGTTTTTATATCACACAAAACTCTAAGATAAAAGAGAAAAAGAAAAAGTTGAATAATCAAACAATGATATAATAAATAGAAAAGACCTTCGTATCCTTATCCTTTTTCCCTTACTTTAATGAAAAATAAATCCTTTCATCCTAATTTCATCTACTGAAAAAGAGATTAGGCGTAACTTGCGACTTATTTGACCGCAAACATTTTTGCAACACCTCTAATAAATGGGCAAATAATTAATTTTGAAAAAATTATTGTCTATCCTCTTTCAAATATGAATCTATCTCATTTAAAAGGGAAGAACTTGCATTAATATCTCAATTGAAATTCAAAAATGAGTTTAATTGAAACGTTATGTTCTGAGATATATATTTATCAACCGAAAAAAGAAAAGAAATGGAAAAGAAAACTCAAAACATAAAATGAGTTAGCCTTTCTTTCTTTTTCCTTCTTTTTAGAACAGCGAATATTTTATTAGAATAAAATATAGGAAAACTTACACAAATGTCCCAAATAAGTCTCAACTTACCAATCTCTAGCCATTAGTCATAGACTTACCAAAATTAGCTGAACACATATAAAAATTGAAAAATCAAATAAATAAGGTTCTTTCTCTCAAAGAATCATATGCAAAAATTACCTTTCATATTTTTAAGCATGATTAGCAACATTAGATGCAAGACGGAAAGGAAATTTCATGGACGAGGTAGCAAATAAGGTGATGAAATATAAAAAGAAAAAAATATACAATATTCCAAAAATCTAAGCAAAAAAAGAACTTTTTCAATGGGTATAGTAGAAATTCATTGAAAACATATAGATAAGTCAATATACAAAAATTCAGGAAGATCAGAGGTGATTTCAACTGGTTTTGTATCAAAATTCGTTATTACATCGAGTTCAAAAAATACTTTTGTGACACATGTATCAATCTCACACACAGGTATACATGGATACGCTTGTGATACATAATTGATACAAACACGATACATATGTGATACACAAATGATACACAGTATGCTACACATCATTTTTTTCATGTTCAGTTTTTACTTCGAATTTTTAATTCAAACCACCTCAAAACTTCACCAAATCATCCCAAAACTGAGATTCAAGCTCCTTAAAATATACTCAATCTATTCTAATAACACTCACTCAAACAACAACAACAACAACAACAACAACACAATATATTCCCACAAGTAAGGTTTGGGGAGGGTAATATGTATGCAGACCTTACCCCTACCCCGAGGGGCAGAGAGGCTGTTTCCAGGAGACCCTCGGCTTAAGAAAGAAACAAGTGACAAAAACAAATAAGTGTAGATATATTAGTACTAGCAATAGACTCATAATAAATAACATAAAATACACAACATAACATAAAATAATAAAATAACAGCAATATAAGGAATATAGAAAATACGAGAAACATGAAAGTATACCAATATATATAATATAAAGCCCTGCATCAGTAACATCCTAAGCCTAACTCCTAACTGTCTAGTCTCACTCTAGCGCGCTGTAGGAATATTCCCAACTTCCCACTAACCTACAACCTTAATGCTCGACCTCCACACTCCCTTGTCAAGGGCCATGTCCTCAGTAATCCTAAGTCGCGACATGTCCTGCCTGATCACCTCTCCCCAATACTTCTTAGGTCTCCCTCTACCTCTTCTCGTGCCCACCACCACCAGTCGCTCACAACTTCTCACCGGTGCATCAGTGCTCCTCCTCTGAATATGCCCGAACCATCTGAGTCTTGCTTCCCGCATCTTGTCCTCCATGGGCGCCACGCCCACCCTCTTTCGAATATCTTCATTCCTAATCTTATCCATCCTTGTATGCCCACACATCCACCTCAACATCCTCATCTCTGCTACTTGCATCTTCTGAATGTGTGAGTTCTTAACTGGCCAACACTCGGTCCCATACAACATAGCCGGTTTAACCACTACTCTATAAAACTTACCTTTTAGTAGCGATAATACTTTCTTGTCACACATGGCTCCCGTTGCTAACCTCCACTTTATCCACCCCACCCCTATACGGTGTGTGACATCCTCGTTAATCTCCTCAGTCCCCTGGATAATTGACCCAAGGTACTTGAAACTACCCCTCTGAGGGATGACTTGAGAGTCAAGCCTCACTTCCACTCCCGCGTCCGTCGGCTCTTGCCCAAATTTACACTTGAGATATTCCGTCTTCGTCCTGCTCAACCTGAAACCTTTAGACTCAAGGGCCTGTCTCCAAACCTCTAGCCTCTCGTTGATGCCGCGTCTTTTCTCATCAATTAGGACTATGTCATCAGCAAATAACGTACACCATGACACCTCTTCTTGAATATTATGCGTTATGGCATCCATCACCAGTGCAAATAAGAAAGGTCTGAACGCCGACCCTTGGTGCAACCCCGTAACAACCAAACAATATTCGGAGTCGCCTCCTACTGTCCTAACACAAGTCTTAGTTCCATCATATATGTCTTTAATCGCCTTAATGTAGGCAACCGGGACCCCTTTAACCTCTAAGCATCTCCATAAGACCTCTCTAGGAACCCTGTCGTACGTTTTCTCTAGATCGATAAATGCCATGTGGAGATCCTTTTTCTTATCCCTGTATTGTTCCACCATTCTTCTAATAAGGCGGATAGCTTCTATGGTAGATCGCCCTGGCATGAACCCGAACTGGTTGTCTGAAATAGACACCGCATTCTCACTCTCATTTCTACCACTCTCTCCCAAACTTTCATGGTATGACTCAGTAATTTGATACCCCTATAGTTGTTACAGCTCTGAATATCACCTTTGTTCTTATACAACGGAACCATTGTACTCCACCTCCACTCTTTAGGCATCCTATTAGTGTTGAATATAACATTAAACAACCTAGTAAGCCATTCCTAGCCTACTCTGCCCATACACCTCCAAAGTTCAACCCGAATTTCGTCTGGCCCGGTAGCTCCGCCCCTCATCATCTTACGCATTGCCTCCATGACCTCATATACCTTAATGTCCTTACAATCACTTATCTCATGTGGGCTGTTGACATTTCGCAAGTCACCTAGTACAATATCCTGATCCCCTTCTTCATTCAGAAGTTTATGAAAGTAGGTCTGTCATCTCCTCTTAATCTTTTCATCCCCCCGTCAAAACTTTGCCGTCATCATATTTTATGCACCTCACTTGGTCCAGATCCCTAGCCGTCCTCTCTCTCGCCTTAGCGAGTCGGAATAACTTCTTCCCCCCGCCTTTGTTCCCTAGCTCCTCATACAGACGAGCAAAAGCTAGCGTCTTAGCCTCCGTAACTGCCATCTTCGCCTCCCTCCTAGCAACCTTATATCTCTCACTATTCGCTCTCTTCTCCTCCTCGCCAGTTCTCCCTACTAACCGCATGTAAGCAGCATTCTTCGCTTCCACTTTACCTTGGACAACTACATTCCACCACCAGTCTCCTTCGTGGCCATCGGTGCGTCCCGAAGATATCCCTAACGCCTCTCTCGATGCCTTCCTTATACAGTCTGCCGTCGTCGATCACATAGTGTTTGCATCCCCACTACTTCTCCAAGCTCCTATTGCCGATAACCTTCCTACCAACTCCCGAGCTTTATCCTCAGTCAAGACGCCCCACCTAATCCTCGGTCGGCCTCGTACTGACCTCTTCTTCCTCCTTATCATAATACCAATGTCCATTACCAAAAGCCTATGTTGCGTCGCAAGGGTCTCACCTGGGATAACTTTGCAATCCTCGCACAACCTTCTGTCGCATCTCCCGAGGAGGAGATAGTCAAAAGAAAAAAATTATCACTTTTTTGCTACAAATAGCTAATTGGCTAATATTACTAATATTTGGCTAATATTAGTAATATTTTATGAATTGACCAATTTTTGTAATGAGCTACTTCTAAATGGACATAGCTGATAGTTTCCCTAAAATATACAACTAGTACACAAAGCACAAATCCTCACCACATTAAGTGGGCTTTTGGACATAAAGAATTGTAAAATTTTAAAAAATTTCAAGTGGAAATGGTATTTGAAAATTAGAGTTGTGTTTGGTTATGAATATAATTTTGGGTGTTTTTAAAATTTTGCGAGTGATCTGAGTGAAAATTTTGGAAAACAGCTTTTTGGAGTTTTTCAATTTATCGAAAAATTCCAAAATTCATCTTCAATCCTCTTCTTCTCCCATATTCTTCTTTTCCATCTTTTCTTGAGCCGAGGGTCTTTTGGAAACAACCTCTCTACTTCCCCAGATAAAGATAAGGTCTGCGTACTCACTACCCTCCACAGACCCCACCTGTGGGATTATACTGGGTATGTTGTTGTTGTTGTTGTTGTTGTATTCCAAAATTCATTTTCAAGTGAAAATTAAAAATTTCATGGCCAAACACTTATTTCGAAAGAAAGTGAAAAAAATTCAAAAAAAAAGTAAAAAAAATTTCATGGCCAAACGGGCTCTAAGTTGTTGTGGAATTTAAGAAACCCCTTGATCGGGTTAAGTTAAAAATGGATCAAAAAGGATAGTTCGGTGTATAAAGCATCTCGCATTCACGTAGGATTTAAGAATGATCCGCATCTCAAGGGTACGATATATACGACATGTCTTAATACAAGTATCGGTGACTGTTTCTACCGTTGAAACCCGTAAATACGGACAAAAAATAAGACGTGGCTTATGAGGAGAAACAAACAAAGAAAAAAGGATGAAAATTACATGCAAATTGGTGGGGTGGGGTGGGGTGGGGGGAGTAATGTCCAATCCCTTTCGGATCACATTTCCTTCACGTGAAGTTCGTACCATTATTGACACCCCAATTTGAATGAATTTTATTTGAGTTATTTGTCCTTTAGCTTCCAAAGTCAGAGCTTGACAAGTTTGAGTGTTGGGAATAATCTCAATTGAACCCATTATGCTTAGTAGCATATATCACATAGTATTCCGATAAAAAAATTATAAAAATTTAATCTTATTTAAATAAAATTTTAAAATGTTATTCAGTTTGTAAGCAAGTTATATTGACATTATAATTTGAGATTAATTAATTAACAAAATTACAGAGCGACTATACTTTTTTTGACGAACCAGACCAAATCGGTCAATTTTTAGCTCTAAAACGCGAAAAATTATATTTTCGATTAACGCAGTAGATTATTTAATTTTAGAAAAAAAAAATTAATTGAGTCAGTCGGTTATTTTTACACAAAAATATAATTAAAAAGTATAAATAAAAATAAATTTGAACAAATATCAATAATCTAGTGGTAGAATTGTATCTTGCCACCTATTCTCAAATTTTATTCCGAGATTATTATCGCTCTCGTAACCCAAAGGACGCCTAATTATAAGAAACTTAAACCATTTTAGTTTACATTTTGAACACTACTCTGACCAAAGGTACAAAATTAGTAGTATCTGCTACTTTCTGGCATGATGCAGTTAATTATTGTACTGTGTGTCCAACAAGAGTCCGTAACCCAATTATGGATCTATTGGACTTAAATACATAAATGGGTGAAAAAATATATATAATATTTTTATATATAGTACTACAATACGTGACGCTATACATGAACGTTAATTGCGCCGTTAATATATAGCGCCACTTATTGTAACACTATACTGAAAAAGCTAGCACGCCCTGATATATCGTCAAAATATCTGGCGATATATATAAAGCGCTATGCTCCTTTTTCAGGGAGTGACTGTCCGAAAAGTCATAAAGTGTCCATATAAGGTAAAGTAATCAGTTCGAAAATATTCGGGAATCAGTATTAATTCCTGAACAGTTACAAATTCAAAGTTTTACGCTAAACATCATAAGAAGCTCTTACTCCTTTATTGTTTACATATTATTCTCATTTTTAATTATTTGCTTTCAATTCACAGAGATCTATTTATATGAAGTTTGAAATATACTTGCGGCCTAATTTTATAGATTTAATTATTTTAGTCTACTAATCAAATTTTAGATTAAACAGTATATTCATCATTTCTGTAAAAAAAGAATAACAAATATTGCTTTAAATTAATTTCCAACCAAAATTTGATTTCATCTGGCTAGGATTGCTATAATGACTTTTTTAGGTGGTTATAATTCTTTCTTTCATGTTCTATTCACCGTGCTTAAAAATTAACCACAGGGACGGAGTCATGATTTAAGCTTTTCAGATGAAATCTTTAATATTTACAATATTAACCTTTTAAAAATTTTTTATAAGTTCATCTCTATTTTTCTACATTTTAATAAGGTTTTACACGTAAATTTATGCTTTTCATCGAAAATATTGAGTTAAGATAGATTCGACACCAAAACATTGAATCAACCATATGATGTCTATTAAATGAAAAAAATCTACAACTCAGATGTTCTTACAAACTAATTAATGTATGATATATGTCTTCTTATTTTTTATTACTTAATCAAGATTACTAAATAGTGTATTGAAGGAAGTTTGTTGTTAGCCATCAAGTTTGATTTTTAACTTGGCTTTTAAAAAAATAAAATAAAAATTAATAATAATAATAATAAGGTTTTGTGTTCTCATCTTCTATTTCGACAAGGGGGGTTGCTCTGATGGTAAACAACTCTCACTTCCAATCAAGAGGTTGTGAGTTCGAGTCTCCCCAAGAGTAAGGTGGGAAGTTATTGGAGGAAAGGATGCCGATGGTCTATTTGAAAACAACCTCTTTACCCTAGGGTAGGGGTAAGATCTGCGTACACACAACCCTCCCCAGACCCCACTAAGTGAGATTTTATACTGGGTTGTTGTTATTATTGTTGTTGTTGCAAACTTCAGTTTAATGGAAGGAGTGGCAACAAAATAATGCACTCTTATCTCATTCAGTTTACGAGATTTTTTTTTTATCCGTTCTAAAAAAATGATTTATATCTAAATTTAGAAATAAATAAATATAATTTTTTAATTCCTCCCTCAATTAAAAACTTCAATAGTAATATAAATGTTCTGGCACATTTAATACCATTTAAAAAAAAAATTATAGCCACACAAATATTATGGCTTATTAAGGACCACAAATCTTTAAAATCTTTATTTATTTCTTAAATTTCATACTCAGTCAAATATGTTATAACATAAATTGAAATAAAAGGAGTATCTATTTTTAAGTATAATTTTATTTTAATATATTTAGTTACGAATATAATTACCAATCCGGTACATGAAAATATTATTCAAAGTAATATTTGTATAGAATTTTGTAACATAAAAAATGTATCACATTGTACATGAAATATTATTCAAATTAATATTTGTATATACTTTGGTAATGTAAAATGTGTGTCTCATTTACGTCATATTACATGAATGCTTATTGTTATTTTTTTCCCTTTTACACAGAAGAACACTTTGTTGATCAAAAGACATAACATTGTAGGTCGTGGATGTAAATAATTTGAAATGTGGCGATACATTGTATCCTTTTTGTAAATGTTACAAAAAAAATAAATTTAATTGGATAAATAGTTAAAAATAAGTAATACTAATGCAAACCTGTCCTTGTATATCGAGTACCACACTATAGTGGACCTCGTAATCTGCGTCAAATGAGATGCTATCTAAAAGGAGTATAGCGTCAGGTATTTTGGCGCTATACTTGGGCATATCAGCTTTTCTAGTATAGTACCACAATACTTGGCATTATACATTAACGACACAGTTAACGCTAATGTATAGCGCTAAGTATTGTGGCACTATATATTAAAATGTTATCTTTTTTCCCCTGTCTATTTATGTATTTTGAGTCCAAAAGAACCATAATTGGGTTCGGGCTCTGTCCAACAATTGGTTCACATCTTAACCAATCAGGACAGTGAAACCCAACATTATTGTTTCAAAACACATTTTATATCACCTTTGAATAATACATGAATCAATACAAAAGGGACAAGGGACCAGATATCATACAACAACAATGGATGTGTTATATTCTTCATAAGTTGGAAATACATAAACTCTCCTTTGTGTGTAACTAAGACTTGATCATGAATGAAAATTGAGAGTTGACTCTTTGTTGACTCCCACGAGAGCTCGCAAAATGAAATGCTTGGCCAAGTCCCTAGGAATGAAATATATGTAGACTCTACTGCCCGGACTCTCCGCAAAATGTCGACGGGTGTGTGTCGGATCCTCCAGAGCTAGAGTGTTATTGGAGGATCCGACACAGATATAACATCATTTTGGAGAGTACGCACACATAACTTGTAGAACACATGAACGATGATTACTATTTTGAGTGGAAATGCTAGAACGGGATGTCACACCTCCTTTCAGCGCTACCGCACCCCGCAAAGGGTGCAATAAAGGGAGTTTTTCCAATTAAAGGACAATCGAAACGAGATTTATTTATTTAATTCAGAGTCGCCACTTGGGAGATTTATGGTGTCCCAAGTCACCAGTTAAATCCCGAATCGAGGAAAAGAATGACTCTGTATTACAGTCTGCGAACCAGAAATCCGGATAAGGAATTCTGTTAACCCGGGAGAAGGTGTTAGGCATTCCCGAGTTTCGTGGTTCTAGCACGGTCGCTCAACTGTTATATTTGGCTTAAATTATCTGATTTTTAATACATGTTTTTGTCTGTATGCTTTTAACTTTGAACCGCTTTTATTATTATTATTTTAATGAGAATTGCAACGTCGTGAAAACACATCTCAAACCACGTCACATCAATGTACCCGTGGTTATTGATATATTTCGACTCTTTTGAGATTTGGATTTGGTTCACATAAATGTGCACCCGAGTTTAAGAAGGTAGAATTATCAACACGCGCTTAAAGAGTCTAACGCGTTATTATTTGTGGAAGACCGTGCAATTCGCCAAACGGTCCATCCCGAAATCTAAGTATTTTTAATATATACATTCATGAGGGCCCCGCAGTTTGTGCATTTTATTTGGCGAGGCTCGTCTCGTTTATTTTAAAAGGATCGTCCTAAAGTGACTTTATTTTTCTATTAAGTTCGTCTCTAAAAATGAAAGAAGAAAAAGATTCTAATTAATTTACATGCTTGAAAATTGTTATAGTAAGGTTCCGAATGCAGTTTGTTAAATCAGAAAATAAGTGCAATATGGGCAGTCCGTTTGCCAACGTGGGCCCAGGTCCATCGCATGTAGTATTAAATGGGATCTGGGCCATCTTATTCCAATATTGGGCCTAGTTAATTTATTCTACACATGTTCACGGTTTTGCAAAGCTGAAATGTAAAAATGATGATATTTAATTAAACAAACTACTGCAAGTTATAGAAAAAGCAATCAATTGGAATGGGGTAACTTAGAAGTCTAGTTTTAATCCTAGATTCAAACCATTGAATGCTGAAATTAGATTGCCATGGTAATTAAAATAGTCTACTGGACCTGATTCTATTTGACATGCCTTTGAACATATACTACCTAATGACTAAGCTAAAATAATAGAACAATATTGACTACATCACTATAAAAACTGCCAAGTTATACAAAGTGGCCAAAATTTTCATAACAATAGTGTATATAATGACGTGAGTACAATTTGTAAAAAAAAGAAACTAAATCAAATTTATAACTTCAAACTCTTCATATATATTCATGCTTCATGTTTCAGTTTACAACATTTGCAAAGTTATAGCCATGTACCTGGTATAGGAAGCAAAAGAAAAGGAAACAGGAGTGATCAGCACAACAGTAGTATACAACAACAACAACAGCAGTAGTGCAACAAGAACGCAGGAGTCAACCAGCTTGAAACCCGAACCCAAACTTGCTTAAAACTTTTCTACTGAATTTCTCAATATCTTTTCGATTTCTTCTTCTGAATTTTTTGTATATTCTGTGTATATTATGTATATTCTGTGTATATCCCCTGAATTTTTCAGAATATTTCTTAACGTTTTTCTTGTTTCTCCTATTTTTTCTCCTCCTCATTGAACCCCAAATTATCCCTTCTATTTATAGCAAAACATTTCGAAAATTTCAGATTTCTTTTTTATTTTTTTATTTTTTTATTATTTTTTTAATTTTTTAATTAAAAGAAATCCCAATTATTTTTTGCTTTTTATTTTTTTATAAAATAAATCCCCACCTTTCTTTGCTTTTATTTTTTAAAAGAAAAGGCCACTTTCTTTTACTTTTGATTTTTTTAATTTTCAGCCACTTTTAATTTTTATTTTTTTAATTCCAACTTTCTTTCCTTTTTCAATTATTTAAAACCAACAGAAATAAAAAAAAATATTTAATATTTTCGGATTTCTTTTTATAAAAAAATAATTTAAAAATAATAATAATAATAATATTAATAGTAATAATTGACCTTTTAAAATTTATATTTTTATCCTATAAAAAAAATGAAACAAAAGCTAAAATACGTAGAGTGAAAAGTCTAAATACGGTAAAAAATTAGGTGTTCACACGGGAGAAGAGAACTTTCCTCGTGTTGCTAGGCGAATATTCACTAAGGGTCGTTTGGTACTCGGACTAAATTACCCCGATATTATAGTCCTAGGATAATAATCTCTAAACTAATTTATCCCACTTGGGAGGCGGCCATATGGATGGCAATGGGGGTGGGGGGGCTCATTTTGTTTGATGCCGGGCAAGGCGGGTTTACTCTTATGCGGGTGCGGACGGGGCGGGACGGGGAGGATTAAAACAATTTTTAAAATTTTAAAGCGGGGCGAGGCGGGTTGCTGGTTTAATGCAGGTTCAATACAGGGCAGTTTCGATTTTTTTTTTGAAACAAAACAATTATTTCAACTACAATTTCACATTCTTCTTCACTAGTACGAATACTATTTTGATTTATAATTAACAATTTGTATAAGTCTTACCAAAATGATATTACATAAGTCAAGATATCGTATTAGTAATAGGAAGTGATAGTAACCCATTTATTTTGGAAGATCAGTGTAATACACTTTCGGTTTTATATTTATGTGATTAAATTAAACTCTCAATTTTATAAAATAATAAAATATGAAACTAGTTTGTTTTAGAAAAATATTAAAGAAAATACTAAAAACATTAAGTGGGGTGGGGCGGGGCGGGGCGAGTTGAAAATTAAAAAAATAACTATGCGGAGCGGGGCAGGGCGGGGCAGGGAGAGTTGAAATTATTGTGAGTTTTGCCAAGCCCGCCCCCTCCCCTCGCCCCATTAACATCCCTAGAGGTGGGATAAAATAATACCAAGTTTGATGGTATAAAGTGGGATAAGATGGGATATCCAGGATTAAGTATGAGACTTGGTTTATACCGTGTTTGGTTGACGGTATAATTATTTCCGGGATAAATTTATACCATCAACCAAACACGGTATAAATTTAGTACCACCCTTTATCCCATTTTATCCCGCGTACCAAACAACTCCTTAGGGCTCGTTTGGTATTGTAGTATTTTTTATCCTCATGAAAAGATGAAATAACTAATTTCAAGATGACTAACCCCGAAATAATAAATCTCGGGATAGCTTTTTTCCAACCAAACGACAATGTATAGAACATATTCCCACGGGTGACGGTATATTGGCTGTTTCAATCTCTTCTGGTCGAACGTGTGCCTGAGGTACAAAAAATATGTTAGGATAGTCGATTAGAGAATAAAACTAAGTTCAATAGTAACCGGAAATTGCATCATCAAACGACATTTGAAACAACATTCAACTTACCCGATAAGTGTTATCGCTACTGTGTTAAAATAAAAATTAGAAAACTGTTAGAAGAAACTGAAAAGCTATAAACGATAAAAATATTCCGAGTCTACAATTTTCTTGTGCGTCCTTAAGGAATTTTAACCCCCTCACAAGTTGCCAAGGTAATGGATTAAATTCTCCCAGGATGAAACAGAATAAACTTTCCTGCAACAGTGGCAATACAAACTGCAGGATACCAACGAACTCAAAAAACGGAGCAAAATCACACTTACGAATTTGAAAGAGAAACTGCGAAGTAGAATGCATGATTTTCAGAAGGAAGTTCTATAATTTTTCAGTATTTAAAAAGGAAGCCATGCCTCGGAATTTATAGGCAATTGTCGGAAGATGCGTGATGTTTGTTCATAATGTGAACAAATCTTTGAAAGGAAGAGGTGTCTGTTCATAATGTGAACAGAAGGGAAAAGCAGCGTTCAACGTTTTGGATTATACATTACAGTTAATTCAGTTAATGAACGGACTGACACTTAATTAATTCTTAAATAATTAATTAAATAAACTTTATCCAAAAATTAATCTCATCGATCGGTTGACAAATCCGAAGCCGAAGCCGAGCCGAACGACGACGATGACGCGAGGCTTCATTCTCTTCAACTTCTTTAAGAGCTCTAAGAAGTGATCCTATATTTATATACACAAGTGTAGTTGTCCCTCACCAATGAGGGACAAAGTTCATTTGTCATTAATGACAAAGCTCACTTGATTCAAAGTTTCCAAATTTTACATTTCCCTCCATTTTATTTCCCACCATTTCCCGATTCAGACTTCTAGTCTTTAAAGTCCAATGGCTTAAAGTTCAACAGTAAGATCAATTGAACGGGCCAGCACAAACAACTCATTGAGGTAGCCAATTTCCACGATTTCATCGAGTTTTGGCTTGGTAAACATTCCACTGGACCGATGGCACCATCGACGTTAAGGATTAGGTTGTTTTCCTTTGAGAGGAGATAGTTTTCAACCACAACTGCATCGTTTTTTGACATTTTAGGATCATAAAAAAGAAATTCAGAACGATTCTCAGATTTTCAGGTGCTATGGTTTGCGCCATCTATAGGATTTCGGATGACCGACTCTGAATCTCCTTTGGGCCCATAAAAAATGACCTAATGAACAATAGTCATGCTTAGTCATGACAATTCCTCATTTTTTGGCATTTTAAGAGCATAAAACAGGAATTTAGGATGATTTTCAGATTTTCGTGTACTAGTCCACGCTATTCGCATGAATTCGGGAGACCGATCTTGATGATAGGCTATAATTACGTATTTTAGTCGATTATTACACTCTAATTTACTGCACTTTAGTTGAGTTTGCGTTTTAATCGCTAGTGTTTTGCGCTAACGGTGTGTTTTATGCCTTGTAGGTATGATTCCGAGCTATATAGATGTTATGGAATGAATTTAAGTGATTTGAAGCTTTGAAGTCTGAGTAAAAGCTCAAGGAATTAAGCCGGAATCGTGTTCGGGGGTCAAATTTGATAGTTAAGAACAAATGAAGACTCGATGAGGCATATTGCGCACTGTCTAGTAAATTGGCCATCACTTTTTGCTCAGAACTCCATTTTAGCTCCACAATATATGGTTGGAGAGCGAACTCAAAGATCTACAACTTTCATGTTTTACGTTGTTCCAAATTCTAAACGGAACAGGGTGAAAAATTGTGGTTCCACAGTGATCGCGGCAGAACCGCGGTAGAAGATGGTCGCGGACAACTGAAGAATCAGAGTGCATGTTTGGCCGCGGTTCCACCGCGACCGCGGCAAAAACGCGGCAGGAGGCGGAAATTTCAGGGACTTATGTGCAAAACACGGGATTTTAAGCCCTAAACCCTATATTAAACCAAGGAAGCCGGCCAAGAAGAAAGAGGGGACATATTTTGGACAAACATTAGACCTAAGGAGGCAAAAGACACTACTTTAGGGTTAGACAACACCCTTGGAGGCAAGAACATATTGGGAGCAAGGCGGAGAATTCTTCTACGAGTTTTTCCTTCCTCTTCCTATTTTTCATTGTTGGCTATGACTTTTATAACCTGTTTGGCCAAGCTGGAGAATTCAGCT
>MU759482.1:11025-25391 GCA_026770625.1 Nicotiana glauca | reverse complement strand
TGGACTGGTGAGACAATTGACTGAAGTCACAGCACAAGTCAAGGTGGCATCAAAGGAAGAAGCAGGTGATGGAACATGTCCTTTCACCCAGGGCAACCTGACAGGGGGAACCAATCTGAAGAAACTGTACAAAATTCTCTGAAGGATCATGTACCTGAACCTGTTCCTCTGCAGCATAACAATGAAGGAGAAACTAGCAGGAACCAGCTGGTGGGGAGATCTTACAAGTACTTGAGTTCTCATCCCATTGAGAACATCATCAATGATCCAACATATGGAGTTAAGACTAGATCACAACTGAAGAATCTGTGTGCATTTGATGCCTTTTCGTCTCTCATTGAACCTAAATATGTGAGTGAAGCTCTACAAGATGCAGATTGAATAAATGCTATGCAAGATGAGCTCAATCAGTTTGAAAGAAGCCAAGTCTGGCACTTGGTTCCAAGACCTAATGACAGGTCAGTCATTGGGACAAAATGGGTCTACAGGAACAAGCTAGATGGAGATGGAACAGTTACAAGAAACAAGGCAAGGTTGGTGGTTCAAGGCTATAGTCAAGAGGAAGGCATTGATTATGATGAGACTTTTGCTCCAGTTGCTAGACTTGAAGCAATTAGACTCCTCATAGCCTTTGCAGCACATATGGAATTCACTCTTCATCAAATGGATGTCAAAAGTGCCTTCCTAAATGGCTATCTCAAAGAAGAAGTTTTTGTGAAACAACCTCCAGGATTCGAAAGCAAAGAATGTCCTGATCATGTATACAAGCTAGATAAAGCTCTCTATGGTCTCAAGCAGGCCCCAAGAGCTTGGTATGAAAGATTGTCAAAATTCCTTCTGGAGCATGGGTACAAAAGAGGTAAAATTGACAGCACCTTGTTCCTAAGGGAAAAAGGTAAAGATCTTCTTGTTGTACAAATATATGTTGATGACATAATATTTGGGGCCACTACAGATAGGTTAAGTAAGGACTTTGCTAAACTAATGGGAAGTGAGTTTGAAATGAGCATGATGGGAGAACTTAATTTCTTCTTGGGGCTACAGATTAAACAAAGTCCAGATGGAACCATGATCCATCAGCAGAAGTATACAAAGGAACTAATCAAGAAGTTTAAAATGGAAGAATCCAAGGAAATAGATACACCTATAGCAACTGCCACAAAGCTAGATATTGATGAACTAGGTTCATCAGTTGATCAAAAGTTGTATAGGGGTATGATTGGTTCACTTTTATATCTTACTGCCAGCAGACCTGGCGTTGTTTTCAGTGTAGGACTTTATGCTCGTTTCCAGGAAAATCCAAAAGAGTCACACTTGACAGCTGTCAAAAGAATATTGAGATACCTAAAAGGCACAACTGATCTGTGTCTGTGGTATCCCAAAGGTAGTAATTTTGGCTTAATTGGATATGCTAATCCTGACTATGCAGGTTTTATAGTGGATAGGAAGAGCACTTCAGGTATGGCACACTTCCTAGGGTCTTGTCTTGTATCATGGGCTACCAAAAAGCAAAATTCAGTAGCTCTCTCTACTGCTGAAGCTGAATATGTTGTTGCTGCTTCATGTTGTGCTCAATTACTGTGGATTAAGCAACAACTGGTAGACTTTGGAATTGAAGTAGGGTGCATACCAATATTTTATGATAACACTAGTGCAATCAGTATGACAAAGAACCCTGTTCATCACAAAAGGACTAAGCACATAGATGTTAGACATTCTTAAAAGACAACTATGAGAAAGGGCTAATCTCCATAGAATTCTGTGCTACTGATAAACAAATAGCTGACATCTTCACTAAGGCACTGAGTAGAGAAAATTTTGAAAGGAACAGGTTGGAGTTAGGGATGATTAAGATCACCTAAAAGGTCCAGTTTAAAATGCACAAAAAAAATTGGCTAGGAGTTCTTAATTTTGTGAATATTAGACTAATTCCTACTCAGTCTCATACTATAAATAGTATACTGTTGTGACATGTGTTTATGCGACTCACTAATCTCTTATAAATTTTCTATTTTGACATTTGAGGCATAATCAAGAGAAGTTTCACTTGAAGAACCTGGTTCATCAAATTATGCTCATGAGAAAGTTCAGGTATGTTTCTATTCTTTGCACAATTAGAAAAATTTAATTTTCAATCATGAGCAAGAGTCCTAGATATACCAAACGTCCCAAAATTCTATCCGTTGGGGATAATTGAACCAGTTTCATTGAAACTAGAAGTCTAAATATAACGGAATCCTTTCCTAATTTTTTGCGATCCTAATTAATCACTAAGGCGACCGGAATTCTTATTTGATTAGACTTCTACTGATTCCTGAAAAAGGCTGCCATTTCTGAAATAATCATTACCCTTCTTTAAAAGCCTTCTAATCAACTCATAACCGTCACTTCATCACACAAACCCCTGATCGTCTACTTTCGTCTCCAAAACCTCCAAAATTCTCCAAAATTCTCCTAAGCTTTCCAGAAATTCATAACCATGACAAATCCCCAAGATAATCCTGGAACTCCACCTCCCGTTTCACCAAACTCCACCCCATCTGCCTCACCTCCCATAGAAACCCCAAAACCTAGATTCCGTCGCCAGAAAATGCTGGCAAGAAAAACTGTAGCTACTGGTTCCCTGAGGAAATCCTTGAATGAAAAACTACAGTCCAGCCAAAGGAAACAAGTCTCAGCAACAGAGACCAATTCTAGCTCTGAATCCGATGATTTCATCTCTGCCAGTGAAGGAGATGAACCTGGGTCTTCTGACACTGTCACACATCAAGAAACCCCAAAAGAGGTAAATACTTGCTTTGTTCCTGTTGATGTAGTTCAAAAAGTAGAGAGTAGGTATGTTCTGATAGGGGCTGCAAAAGATGTGTCTGGGACTGATTCTGCAAAATTGAGGAAGAAAAGGAGGAAGGAGGTGCTATCTATTTGTGGGAATGGGGAAAAGGGGGTCTCTAAGTCAAGGGGAAGTGGATCAGGAGAGGCTACTGAAGGTTTAGTTGATTTAAGCAAACAACCTTCTGAACGTAGTTCATCTGTGGAGGAGACTTTGGTTGAAATGTTGAAACAAGTTGGGGCAAGCTATGACCCCAAGAAACGCAAGGCTTCCTCACAAAGGACCCCTACTGCGTCCAAACCAACCAAGAAAACCAAACCTTCATCACCCAAGTCTGCTCCTAGGGTTAGAACAACCAGAAGCAAGGTTAGAGAAAGTGAAGCTGAGTTGAAGAAAGCCTTAGAGGAGAATAAGAGAAAGAGAAAAGAAAAGGGGAAAGGGAAGGTAGGTGAAAGTTCTGAAGTTGTAGCTGAAGAGGAGGAAGAGGAGATGGAACTGGTCCATCAAGAAAGAAATACTACTGTTGAGGTTCCAATTGCTAAAACAAAGGGAGCTAGGATTTCTTCCAAGAAGCCCTCAAAGCCAGTACTTGCTGAATCCTCTCTTGCCAAGAGAACTAGGTCAGCCTCTAAAGGAAAGCAAGTTAAAATGGCTGAAGAAGAAGAAGATGAGAGTGAAGAAGAAGGAGAAGAAGATGAATCTGAAAAAGAACAGGATAGGTATGCAAATTTTGGCAGGAGAAAGATCTTGAAGGGAAGGTTGTTGAAAGACCTGGAGGAGCCAAGCATGATGAGACTTTTGACAGCACTGGAAGCACAAGGCTGGAAGGACATGGTCCTTCAGATGAATGGGAAATTGGCCAGGAAAGAACTTGTTGAGTTCATGGCCAATGGAACAGTGAAAAATGGTCTGGTGACCAGCACAGTGAAGGGAGTGAAAGTGAAGTTCAATGCTGCCAAACTGGGCAAAATTCTGGACATCCCTTGTGAAGGGTATGATGACTACACACGGCAAAGGTGGCCTTGTCTGGATGGGTTGCCCTCTGATCTGCAAATTACCAGAAATTTTTGTGACACTAAAACAGATGAGGAGGTGCCTGAGGCCAGGGCAGTTCAGAAGAGTGAAATGAGGCCAGAGCACAAAGTGCTTTTTGAGTTTGTCAACAAATGTCTTCTGCCCAGACAGGAGAGAAGGTATACAACAAATTATATGGATCTGGTGCTCATGCAATGTATGAATGAAGGCAAGCAGATCAACTGGCCTGCCTTCATTGTGAAGCTGCTAGAGAGGGTGATCACTGGATCAAAGGCTCATGCCATTCCCTATGGTTTTATCTTAACAACTGTGCTTGAACGACTTGATGTTCCCTTGAAAAAGTGGGAAATGGCTTCCAGCAAAGAGCACTTTGGGATCAAAACCCTTCAAGCCTGTGATTATCTGCTTAGTACTGGCCCTGTTGAACCTGGTTCATCTGCTAAGACTCCTGTGAACAGCAAGGTCAGAGCCTTGGTTCAGGAGGTTGGAACAAAGGATGCTGAAATAGCAAGGCTAAATGCCAGAATTGCTGAATTGGAGGGAGAAAGGAATGGGCTAAGAGCTGAACTTGCCAAGGAAAAGGAGAAAAATGAAGGCATGCTCCAACAAATGATAAATCTACTACAAGCCCAACCCTCCAGCTCTTCTAAGCCTTAGGTGTCCTGTTCTTAGTGTCCAGTCTAGTATCCCTTCAGTTACCAAGTTTAGGAAGTTTGCTCATGGTTCTGTTCTTGTTTCGTTTTGCTCATGGTTGGAAATTTTGTTTTTCTTTTTGTGGACTGTCTGTAGAAACACCTCTTAATCAATGAATGCAGCTTCCTTGTTCTTGTTAATTTTGTTCTTAATAGCTATTTTTGAGCTGATTTTTGATTAACTAAAGCATGTGTTCACTTGCAGTTGCCCCAGTGGCCATGAGTATTAATTAACTTTCAAGGATTCACATTAGTTGTGCAACTTTTCGATGATGCCAAAAGGGGGAAGATATTGTGCTTGTGCTTAAATTCATTATCTGAACTAGTGATGTTTATGACCTAACTTAAATCTGGCCCTTTATGACAAATTGAAAATTTTCTAAGTGTTGATATTTCAGCTGAGTTTCACAGGTTTTCTGATCTCTAAAAGCACAGAGTTTGTCATCATCAAAAAGGGGGAATTTGTTGGCCCAAGTTCAGTTGAAGTTTTGAAGATTGACAAATGAACTCAGGGAAGGACCTGGTCCATCTTGGGAGACACAGTTAGTCATAACCTTTGCACATGAAAGGCACGTGAGGAAGATATGTATTGAAGATTGCGCAACAAATATCTTCTGAACAGAATCGAAAAGGTTGCATTGAGTTCTAAGGAGGTCCGTCTCCTTATGACAAGAGAACACAATCCTAAGCTAGGATAAGGATGAGAGTTTGTATTGGTTAAGGACTCAAATCAACTAAGGATAAGTATTGGAGTCTCGATCAAACTCTAACTGCTAATCTATTAAATAACCAAGTTGTTCTCTTTTACAGGTAATGTACATACGCAGAAGTTAAGCATATTTGAGAGGAAAAAGAGCAAGTCTGATTTGCAAGGAATATATGCGAGATACAAGTGTGCACGTCTGAAGCTACATGAACTAAGATAGAAGAACCAGTTTCGTCATTGTGTTTGTTCTATGTCTAGTTCAATTGTAGTAGGTTTTAATATTGTACCTTTCAGCTTTCTTAGAAGCAATTGTATTAGGTACTTTGAGTATTCAAGTTAGAGTTAGCTCGAAGGTGTCGCAACAGTTGAGGCTGTGTGCTACACTGGTATTAGAGTTAATCCTTAGGTTTACAAAGAGTTTTGTAAATGCAGTTTTTGGCTCAGTGGTTTAGTGGAGATTGGGAAAATCCTACTGAGTAGTAGGTCGTGGTTTTTTTCACCTTTTGAGCCAGGTGTTTTCCACGTAAAAATCTATGTGCACTTTACTTTTAGTACTTATTATTACGCAAACTGCTGTAGTTAGAACACTTAGAAGAACCAGGTTCTTCTAACGCGAAAATTAGGTACCACACAAATTACCCCCCCTCTTGTGTGGTATTGACATTAATAAGATCAAGTTCCAAAACTTGTGGAGTCCTTGGAATACTAGGAGTCCTATCAAATGAGAAGCTAACTATGCATAGGACTCCTAGAAGATCTTGAAGTCCAGGCATTTAAATACTATCTATTTTGGACTTTTAAGATTATCCTGTTTATACATCAACTGAAGAACTACATTTTGTTTACTCTAATCAAGTACCAGTATTATATTCTTCTTGAGTTAGTCTAGTGAATGTATTTTAGGAAATCGAGTTCTAATCAAGTGTCTCAAGTAATTAGTGAGAGCAAAGGAGTGTTTCCTTTAAAAGTTAGAGTAACTTGTAAATCAAATGGTTGCAGTAGGATACTGGAGGGTATTGAATTACAGTCTTATAATTGATATTTTCGCTCACTTTGCTAGTGGAGTTGAAGTAGAAAATCATACGTAGTAGGTCATAATTTTTGCACCTCTTGAGCTGGTGATTTTTCACGTAAAATTTATTGTGTTTACTTTACTGCTTATTCTACTTCACGTTTAAGGAAAATGGTAAAGAACCAAATTTTTTAGCAGTTCATACGAGCACTCAAATTGACAATTGGTATCGGAGTAGGTACTCTCACACGCACGGCTAACACCTAGAGAGATCTTGGAAGCAAGATGAGTGCTCCACCAATAATTAATGAACGACAATCAATTACTAGACTACCCTTATTCAATAAAAAATATTGCAGTTGGTGGAATATAAAAAAGGAAGACTTCCTGACGGCTGAAAATTATGAACTATGGATCATAGTAAACCAAGGTCCATTGTCTCCTACTAAACAAAATTCATAAAATAATACAGTTCCTAAGAACCCCTCTGAATTTGTGGCAGCAGATTTCAGAATGATGGAGAATAATGCAAAGGCTAAGAAAGTCTTTATCGGTGGTCTTAGTCTTGATGAGTACAACAAAATTTCTGTGTGCTCTAATTCAAATAGACATGGGATACACTCCAAACTGCTCATGAAGGGACAAATCAAGTGAAGAGATCAGGGATAGAACTACTTATGAGAAACTATGAGCTCTTCTCCATGAAAGAGTATGAGCCCATCTAGAAAATGATTATTGAGTTTACCATAATAACTAATGAACTAAAATAACTTGGAAAGGTGTTTACCTTAGAAGAGTTGGTCAGTAAGGTTCTAAGGATCATTCCAACTTCATGGGAATCAAAGGTAATAGTGGTCCAGGAAGCCAAGGAACTAAAAAAACTCACTTGATGAGTTGGTTAGAAACTTAAAGACTCATGAAATAAGGAAGATGGAACTACATAAGGAAGAACCAAATAGGGATAAGGCCTTGGTTCTTAAAGCGTCTAAGAAAGTTGAATCTGACAATAATGATCCTGACCTTTTAATGTTTGCTAAGTTCAAAAGTTTCATGAAGAACTCCAAAAGTGCATCTAAGAGAGAGACCACCTTTAAGCCTAAGCAGATTGACAAAACCTAGTTATGATAGGTGCTATAAGTTTAGCAAGCTAGATCACATGGTCAATGAATGCCCAATGTGAGAAATTGAGTCGAGGAAAGAACGGGCGGAAAAGGAGAAACAAGAGAAGATGAAAGAAAAAGGGTTCCAACAAGATTCCGACCCCATACGGTTATGCCTTTGCTTTGTTTGTCCCATTAACAAATCGGGGTACATGCTACCCCCAGATTTATTGGTAAACAAATCTCATGGCCAATTCGTATGTTAACCCAAATTATGGATATGAGGGTCTTCAGGTCTTGGGTCACTTTTGTTTCACATCTCCTTCACATTAGGGAGTCCTACCTTTGACACATCTTCAATGAGACCTCAATGCATATAAGCAAAATTATTCCACTATTTGGCAATAAATGGTGCAGCTGTTCACGTGATTTTTTTTTTTGTTGCGTTTGTTATGTCGAGGAAGAGGCAAACCCAAAAATAAAGAAGATAAAGAACACCAAATTTTAACATGGAAAATCCTTCAAATCGAAGGTAAAAACTACGGAATCCAAAGATCCAAAAAGCTCCACTATAATAATAAGAGAGTTAAGAAACTTATCCATATTGGCTGCACAACAAGTGTCAGACATGGAGCAACAAGAGCAACAACTAATAAATTGAAGAAAGAGGAGAATCCACAAAAATGAAGTTGTTATTAGAGGCTAAAATTCAAATTCTACAAGCCTCCAAATACGATCTCCAGCGTTCAAATCAAAGACCAAGACGTTAAAAACACTCATTCAAAATATCAACTCCAACGGTTAATAAATCGTAAAACATGATTTGAAGTTGTCTGGTCAGAATAACAAAACAAATATTTTTCTTCTCTCTTCTATCTTGATTAAAGCTCTCTAAAAAAATAATCTTATGTGCTTACGTCTTTCAAAGAGTTGTACCAATGAGCATAGAACAATTCTCCAAGGTTGTCGTATTTATAGATCATGAGTGGTGCATTCTCTTAAAGCCAAAACCCACTCAAAATAGGAATAAATATCGAATCCGATTCCGAATAGGAATGAAAACCAAAAGAGAATAGGATTAGGCCATTGGGCCTTTGGCTGGACATGGGCATGGGCTTAGCAAACTCCCCCTCTAGCCAAGGGGCCAAATGTTTCTTAAAGTAGAGGAACTATTGACGGGCTTCATGCCTGCCAATTTTCTACAAAATGCATGCTTATCTACAAGCTTAACTACGAAGTCCTCAGGCTTCTCCTTATAAATATCCTCATTTAAATCAATATGAAGAAAAACAGTCTTGACATCCATCTGCTCAACCTCTAAATCTAGACTTGCGGCTAAGCCTAGAACCATACGAATAGAATACATATTCATAACATTGGAGAAAATTTAATCAAAGTCAACTCCCTTCTTCTGGACAAAACCTTTAATAACTAACCTCTCCTAGTATCTAGGCACAGTAGTATGGTTATCTTGCTTTATTCTGAATATTCATTTGTTAGATAAAGCTCTCTTACTTTTCGGTACTTTCACTAACTCATGTGTGCTATTCTCATGGAATGACTTCATCTCATCTTTCATGGCTTCAATCCACTAATCTTTTTGAGTATTTTCCATGGCTTCATCATAATTCTCAGGTTCTCCTTTGTTAGTCAAAAGTACATACTCATTAGGAGGATAGCGCATGGATTTTTGCTTCTTCCTTGTAGATTTTCTAAGAGAGGTTTCAGGAGCATTCAAAGTAGTTACCTGAGCAGGAACCGGTTGCTGATCAACCACAACTTCATCAACTGAAGAATCCATAACAGTTATACCATGATGATCATTTTGATCTTGATCACTATCTCCATTATTGTCTTAGGTTCCTTCATATGCAATAGGTGCCTTGGCAATTGAAACTGGATCAATATCAACTAAGCTCCCATTACTCTGAGAATCTATCTTCTCAGCTTTGTCAATATCTTTAATAGTTTGGTCTTCAATGAACATTGCATCATGACTTCTAATAAGTTTATTGTTAACTGGATTATAAAAATGATACCCAAACTCATCTTGGCCAGAACCGATAAAGATACACTGCTTAGTTTTGACATCCAATTTCGATTTCTCATCTTTAGGAACATGCACACAAGCTTTACACCCAAGAACTCTCAGGTGATCACAAAAAATATCTTTGACAAACCAAACTCTATCTGGGATATCACCATCCAAAGCAACAGAAAGAGACAAATTGATGACATAGGCAACAGTGTTAAGTGCTTTCGCCCAAAATGTATTTGTAAGTTTAGCTTCTGAAAGAAAGTATATAACTCTCTCAACTAGAGTTCAATTCATCCTCTCTACCAAACCATTCAACTGAGGCATCCTAGGCAGAGTTTTCTGATGACGAATTCCTTGTTCCTTGCAATAGTTATCAAAGGGACCACAATATTCACCACCATTGTTAGTGCAAATACATTTTAATTTCTTCCTCATATATCTCTCAGCTAAGGCCTGAAATTCCTTAAACAAGCCAAGTTCTTGGTCTTTAGATTTTAAAGGATATACCTAGAGCTTACGAGAATGATCATCAATGAAGTTCAGAAAGTAAAGTGCACCACCTTTTGACTTTACTCTAAAAGAACCACACAAATCAGAGTCTACTAGCTCCAATAAATTGGGCTTTCTTGAGGGAGGATGTCTATGAAAGGAAATCCTTTTCTGTTTACCAGCTAAACAATGGATACTCATTTTCAACTTTGCTTGTTTCACTCCAGAAATTGGACTTTTCTAAGACAAACACGTAATCCCCCTCTCGCTCATATGATTCAATCTTCTATGCCACAATTTTGATAAAGTGTCACTTTCCACCAGATTTATGGAGTCATTAAGAATAGAGCCATGTGTCACATATAAATGACCAGACTTGACTCCTTAAGACACTAATAATGAACCCTTGGTGACCTTCCATTGGCCATTAAAGAGTGAATTATGGTAACCTTCATTGTTTAATCTTCCTGCAGAGATCAAGTTGAAAGGAAAGTCTGGAGCATGCCTGAAATCTTGAAGAACTAACGTTGAACCATTATTAATTTTCAAACAAATTGTGCCAACACCAAACACCTTAACTTTACAGGCATTGCCCATCTTTAACACTCTAGAATCAATAGGAGTATAAGATGAGAAAAAGTGTTTTTTTGGTGTCACATGTGAGGTAGCTCCAAAATCTACTATCCAGCTCGTCTCATGGGATACCAAATTGATGATGTTTTCATCATAAGAAAAAATAAGGTCATCTCGAACAATATTGATTCTCCCAACATTATAATTGCTCTCTGTTGGCCCAAGTAAACGTGAAATTTTGAATACTGACAAAGGAACTCAGACATGGACCAGATCCATCTTGTGAAGCACAGTTATGATCAAATCAAACATGTGAGATGCACGTGAATGAGATAAACCTAACTTATTAGAAGTGATATCTCCTGACCATGATCGAAAATGTTGCATATTGGATAAGGAGAAAGACTCCTTACACAAAGAGAACACGGTTTAGATAAAGGATAGAGTTAGAGTATGAGCTACACTAGAACTCTTCCACCATGGAAGAGTAGAATTAGTATCCTAGTCAATCTCTAATTGCTAACTCCTTAAATATTCGTGTTGTTCTCTTTTACAGGCAACACACATAAGAAGAAGTTAAACATGAATTGAGAGCAAAATAGCAAGGCAATTTATGTGTGATTCAAGCGTGCAATCCTGAAGTTACTTGAACCAAATAGAACAACCATTTCCAAGTGTATATCTTCTATGTTAGTTCAATTGTAGTAGGTGATTTTACATTGTACCTTTAACTTATTTAGAAGCAATTGTATTAGGTGTTTAGAGTTTGCAAGTAAGAGTTAACTTGAAGTTGTCGTTATAGTTGATAGGATCAGATTTAATCCTAGGTTTGTGAGCACGTGATTTTTACCCTATATATGAGTTTATTCCCATAAAATTCAAACAAAATATTTTTCTTTATTTTTGTAATTTCTGTGAATTTTGTGTTAATTGTTTGCTTGTTATTCGTGCATGTTAAGTCATAAAAAAATACAAAATATGCATTTAGGATTTATTTCATTTTTAGTATTAATTAGGTAGAAATTTATTTTAGAACAAAATTAAAGAAAATGATAAAAATGGTCTTTGCATTTATTTTTCGACTTTAAATAATTTCTTAGAATTTTAAAAATAATAGACGAAAATACAAAAGGAAAATAAATATAAAAATACAAAGAAATGAAATACAAAAATACAAAATACAAAAGAAAGAAAATACAAAAAGCAAATACAAAGGAAAAGTATAATGTAAAATACATTACATAAGATTTGGGCCATTGAATTCAAATACTTGGACCCAGACATAACATCCATCGGCCAGGCCCAAGTATCACAATATTCCTCCAGCCCAGACCCACTTCCTTCGCCCGGTCCATTTTTCCTTATTCGAAACGACGTCGTTTGACGTTGTTAATCTCGGCCATTCATTACGCTTAATCTAACGGTCATGATAAATTCTTAAACTTTAATAAAAGATTGAATAATAACCCTAAACCTAAGACCAGTCTCTTCTTCTTCCAGTTTTGTAACGATCAGCTGCCATCAACCTCCACTCCCACCGTCCGCCGGAAGTCGCCTACGGCGGCGGTGGGTCTCCGTTTCCGGTCATACGAACCTCAAAACACTCCCCATCTTCCCCTCATTACAAATATCTAAGTATCTCCTCTCAAAAACCACCATGTCTCTCCAAATCCTTAAAATTAGCACCACCACCACCACCTACGGCGGCGCCGCCACCCCAAACCTCCCAAAATTCACACCCTAGGTTCTTTCCACCCCAACATTCTCAAGACACTTTAAAAAAATTCCCCACAAGCAACTTTCAATTTTCTTGAAATGCAAAGAACAGAGGCAGAACCTTAAGGTTCAGAAATTTTGAGACGAGTCAATTGTGTGCGCCTAAGAACATCTGCTCAAGTCGAATTTTAATGCTATAGGTGAGTTTAGGGGTGTGCATTCGATTTATCGATTCGATTTTGACCCTTATCGATAATTACTTATCGATTTGCACATATGCTTATCGTTATCGTTTCAATAAGTTTTTGATTTTTTCGATTTCGATTTATCGATTTTGGGGGCTTATCGATTTGGTTATCGATTACACCAATAAGAAAATTTATGGGATTCCACGAAAAGTATATCGCTATAAACGCGCCTAACTAATATTGACAAAAAGAAGCTAAAATAAGACGAACACCATTTATAACATAAAAATTGTGTCAACAAGAACATGCAACAAAAATAAAGTAAGTGATCAAATGTATGCCATCAACACTCCAACGGTATAAAAAAACCAAACAAAATACATCATCATGGCTAATTCTATTTTCCATTAATTTGAACTCCATTCTTTTGATCTTTAAATATGATCACTTCCTTAAATGTGATAGAGGAAATAATAGGGTAATGGACTTAGGGTAGCGGAAAGGGTATAGATTAGGGAAAATGATATTGTATAGCCGCTTTCAAAATAGTAGCGGAATATATATACATTCTGTATGTTATATTAATCGACACAAATGGGTAATTACTCATTTTACAAGTATCTACAATAGGGGTGTGCATTCAATTTATCGATTCGATTTTGACCCTTATCGATAATTACTTATCGATTATCGATATGTACATACACTTATCGTTATTGTTTCAATAAGGTTTCGTTTTTTTCGATTTTTTTGATTTTGATTTCGATAATAAATCATCGATTCGATTTATCGATAAATCGATTCGAATGCACACCCCTAGGTGAGTTTCTAGTTTTTCTTTTTGATTTTCTGCCTTCTCTAAATGTTTCGGATTGTTTCGTTTTTTTAGCTTTTAGCTTTAAACAGTACATTCTTAATAGAAATAACATTCTTAAGAGAAAAGACATTATTAATTGTTCGATTTATAGATAAATCTGATTATAGGTTTAGATTTAATCTTTGACTGTTAGTTTCTATCCTTAGTTTTTGATTTGATATTCGACTAATTAGATTAATTTTGGATTTCTATTTTATTATGACAAATTAGTATTAATTAGTGTTAATTCTAGTTTTAGTATTTTTCTTACTCTTCTAGTTTAATCAGTCTGATAATTAATACTTAGGGTCTGATTGGTTATAGCTATTGGTTAAAATTTCAGTAGTTTAGTTTAGTAAATTTGGGAGGTTAACAAAGTCAATTTGGACAAAGGTCAAGGGGGAAGGGGCTGCAGTAATTTTAAAAGTGACAATGGGTAAATCTGGTTCAATTTCAGGGTTGTTTTGGGTATATAAAAAGGGGGCAATAGTAATAAACCTAAGGGAGTGAGGGCACTGTGGGAATTTCAGAACAGGCTATTGGTAATTTCAGCTTAATCTCAGGGGTACTTTAGGTATTAAAAATGATAGGATTAGTGAATAACAAATGCAAGTGAGGGTATAATAAATAACTTAAGGGATAGGAACATGGTAGAAGCAACTAGAATATTCTATAATAGGTTTTAATGCAAGTTTAAACAAAATAAGTGTAGTAACTTGTTTAACAAGTCAGGAATAGAGGGACTAATTTGAAAATACCGAAAATTAAATCTCCCTCCATTTTCAATTCTATAAATAAGGCAGTTTCTGCCATAATTCATAAGCTTTTGAACCCTGGAAAATCCCCAAAAAATATCTGATAGGTCTATTTTCAGATCTGAAATTTTCCTATAGATTCAGAACTCTTCTAAAAATCCAGTAACTGTTCGAAATCATTAGAGACCAAAATTCAACACTATTTCACTGGATTTTCAGCAGAATTTCAACTGTTAAGATTCAATATTTGTGATTTGTGGATCGGATATGATGTAGTGTGAATTTGAGTGTTTTTTAGAGTTCAAATACACTGTTTTGGATTGGTTTTGTTGAGTTTTGAACTTCATCGGATTTCAAATTTGTTCCTTGATTGCTG